>MU179357.1:89725-113980 GCA_016767475.1 Suillus weaverae | reverse complement strand
GAACGGCGGACTGGTGGGGGCACGCCTCACACCAGGGCATTCGCGGATTCAGAGATGCGTCGGGGACACTGGGGGTCCCCTAGACTAGATAGTATTGTCCTCCATAGAGTATGACTCTCCATAGGACAGTAATTGGAATTTTTTTAAAAAAGGTTCTGCTTCCTGAACTCGTACGCCCAACTCCCATTTTTGGTATGAATATGGGTGATGTGTCCTTGGATAGCGTCTACATGCTGCTTACTTGCGGTACAAAATTTGCACCACGACGCACCGTTCGGCGACACCATCAATCGATATTGCAATTTTGCATTGGATATAGGTAATACTGGAGATTTCCTGGTGCCATGGCTCATGCTATTCTTGTCCTTCGCGAAAAAGGTGCCTTATCTTGTCAGATAGGCCATTCCGTACTGCGCCACTGCATAGCTCTTGGCTTCCCTTTGCAGCAACATCCATATCACACTGTTTTCTCACCTGACTGTCTTGGTGGGCGTCAAAAAGAGTGTATTATTATGAAGGAACAACTGTCCTCTAGGGTATGACCGAGTATAAAAAGAGAACGGTTATCAGGCGTGAGTTTCTTATCTCTTCAGACAATGTCTGCTCTCGACGATTCGAAGACGGGTGATACCATCAGCGCGATCGACGACTTCAAGGTGGCCCCCGGCGTACTTCCTCATGCCGCGCGTGCCCGTAATGATCTTGAACGGAGACTACTGAGGAAGCTTGATTTGCGCATGTCCATAATCATTGTTATCTTCACTCTCAATTATGTGAGTCTGGATTCAAGTTATTTGACGGGTTTTGTTGGTGTGTAAACCGCTTACTGTGTACCCATGACTAGATCGACAGATCGAATGTTTCGTATGTGATCCTGTGTTGTCATACTTGCTTTAATCTCACGACGTTGACAGCAATGCTCGGTTACAAGGTTTTGAGCAGGACCTACATCTGCAGGGGCAACAATACGCCACGATCTTGTCGATCCTATTCGTCGGATACATTATTACGCAAGTGCCAGCGTGAGTTACGTTCATCGTTTGGGGATCAATCGACTGATTTTTCTCCTTCTTTCAGAAATATGTTTTTGTACTGGTCGGGGAAACCTTCTATCTTTCTTCCGGCTTGTATGTTGGTATGGGGCGCAATTTCAGCATTAACAGGTTTGTCGACATCGATCTTTCACGAAGATGAAGATGAATACTCATACTAGTACCCAGGGATCACAAAAAAGTATATCTTCTCGCTTTGCATCATGCTATGTGGTTTCTGATATTTCGACACAAGCTATGCGGGGGCTGTTCTTGCCCGTTTCTTCCTTGGCTTTGCCGAGGGACCTTTTTACCCTGGAAGCTTGTTTCTTATATCCCAGTGGTACAAGCGAGACGAGCTCGCCTTGAGAGTAACTCTCGTTTCCTGTGGAATCCCGATCAGCAACGCTTTCGGATCCCTCATTGCATCTGGTATACTTCAAGGCATGCAGGGGAAACTTGGTCAAGCTGCGTGGAGGTGAGAAATAGCGTCTCTCTTACTCAATTGTGTTGAATGTTCTGTAGATGGTTATTCTACGTCGAGGGCAGCGTTACGATGTTCGTTGCAATTTGCGCGATGTTCATACTACCTGATTTTCCACACAACACGAGATGGCTCACTCCGGAGGAAAGAGCACTTGCTATCTCTCGCCTTGTAGAGGATGGTGATAACACTAAGGCTGAACTTTTGAACAAGACCAGCATACAAGGACTGTGGGATGCTGTGTCTGACTGGAAGGTGTGGTGGTTTACAGCCGCATACATTGTCCAGCTTTTATCGCAGTCGTTCGCCGCTTACTTCCCGACGCTAAGCGCGACTATGGGATATAATACCACGGTATCTTTGTTGCTCTGCGCTCCTCCATGGGTGTTTTCTACGATAGCTGCGTTTACTCTTTCGAGGTGAGTGAACTAATTTTATCGGAGAGCTGTATCTCACTGACCAACAGGTACTCTGATAAGAAGCTGAAGCGTTACATATACTTTGCTGCTTCCAATGGAGTGACAGTCCTTGGATTCATCATATCTGTCTGTACGATGAACACGGCCGCGCGGTATTTTTCGCTGTAAGTGGCATCATATGCTCATAAACGCTGTCTCCTGTACTCAGAAACGCACAGGTTCCTGATGGCTCAAGTCTACGCTGGTTACATGGTGTTCTGGGGCTGGGTCAATAATACCTTCGCCGGAGAACCCGCAAAGCGAGCTGTTGCTGTTGCTATAATCAACGGACTGGGGTCAATAGGAAATATTACGGGATCGTTCGTGACATTTGGTCCTCTGGCATTCGCTCATCATTCACAATTGTATATATTTTATAGGTACGTCTGGCAGTCTCAATGGGGCCCGACATATCGGTATTCCTATGCTGTCTGCATCGCGACGATCAGTGTTTCAACGGGCATGCTTGGTGTAATGCATCTGCATCTGAAACGTTTGAATAAACACATTGCGAGGGAGGAATGGGAGGGGAGGGATAACGAGGCTCCTGGTGGCACCGTAGGTTTTAGATATTTAGTGTAGTAGGATTGATGTGGTTCTCATACATGTGGTTTATGCATGGAGAATAATTACTTTGATCAGTTATGCACCATATGTGCAAGTAAGAGACGAAAGTTTGAACTGCAGTTTTGCAACTTGAAGCCTGTGCACAGGACCTGGAAGCTTTATAGTGTTATTTCATACTTACCGAAGCTGAGTGTCATCCCACCGATCTCAATATCCCCTTTGAATAAATGGCATCGTGTCTCGAAGCGGATAAACGCGGGACAGCTTCAGAACTTCTGAGCCATCGTTGATTGGAGGACATAAGCCTTTCCTTGGACTTGAAGCCTTCCAATTCAAACTTAACTCAGCTGTCGAACGCGTGTTTGACGGCCTGGCTGCTTACTACTAGCAATGATAATGGCTGACATTTATGTAAGTAGTGCTTAACCTTGGTTTTTCGGAAGTCTGTGGAACTGAGACCGTCATCTGGTTTCTAACAGTAAAATGGAACAGTTTAGCCAGCTAGGGGTTGTTGGCCAATTGACGGGGTGAAGCACGTGGCGCCTACACGCGACGTGATGGCACGCGTTGTAGACTGTCACGTCACGCCTCCTCTCACGTCGGCTCGTTGTTGAGCACCTTGAAGCTTGAGTGGTATGGCCGTCTTCGACGATGTGCACTATGTTCTTTCATCTTCCATACCAGCGGAACAACGTAAGGAGCTTTCAGGCTTGCTGGACCTCAATGGCGCAACGAGCGCTCCACCACACACCCATCTTATTGCCCTTGCTGGATCGCACACCCAGCACGAACACGCGGGATCTTTGCATGTAGTGTCGGGAATGTGGGTGCAGCGGAGCATAGTCCTTGGAAAACTTCAGCTGTGAGTGTTCTTTGCATCCTATATTAGTATGAAGGCGATTGATAGTTGTTGTCAGCGAGCAATACTATTCACCTGATTCAACAATGATTTTTTCGGGCATCGTTGCGTGTGCCACCGATGTGAGTAGATAGTTATTACCTCACGTTGCATGATATAAACTTCATGCACAAGCTCTCCCCATCGGACCTCGAAGTTCTCTCAGCAGGGATCACCTCGTTAGGAGGACAATGGCGAACGGGCCTCACGCGCGATGTAACACATCTCTTCGCATTGCATGAACAGAGTGACAAGGTACTTTCTATCTTTGCTTCACTCGCATACAATGGGACAATAATTCACATTGCTACCCCTGACCGCGTAGTACCAAACTGCCATGCATTTTGCGCCACATACCCACATGTCTGTCCTCACACCGCATTGGTTCGATGACTCAGTTCGCGTTGGGCGTCGTGTGCCTGAAGGCCCCTACTTATGGCCTGATCCAAAGGTCTTGCAACCTGGCGTGCAGGTCGCAATGGACGAGGATGATGTAGAAATTGGAGAAAGTGGGAAAAAAAAGAGAAAGAAGAGTGGCGAGACAAGACTGAGCAGCCCCGTGACGATGGAGGAAGCAGAGCGCAAAGAAGGAGCCAATGTGTGGGCAGGAAGGAGATTGTTGTTGTCTCGCTCGCTGGAATTGGGACAAGGACATCGTGAAGCTGTGGAGGCGAATATACAGAGAGCGGGTGGAACTATTATCAAGGTCAAAGGTGACGTAATTATGTCCCCGTTGTTGTGACATCTCCCTGACCTTATTTCACATGCCTAAGGCACCACCAGCACAGACGAGGAAGCACAAGAGAACGAGGAAGCAACACTTGTAGATGAATGCGATGTTTTCGTCACGCGGTACCGCTCTGGGAATGCATATTTCAAGGTATATTCCCTGTTTAACTCGAAGACGTCAGCGGAACATCTTACAGTGACTATATTATAGGCGGCCCGTTCATCTCGTCCAATTTTGATTGGAAACTTGACTTGGATGTTTCACGTCGATGCATCTGGCACGTTGAATAATCCGCATGATAGTTTGCTGTGGTACCCGGTTCCAAGAGGAGGTATTCCTGGTCTTAACGACTGCGTGAGCAGAATCTATCACGTGCCCAGTGATTCATTTTCTCACTTGCCACTCAGGAAATCACCGTTACTAACTATACCGGCGCCGCGCGAGATTATCTGAAGAAACTTATTCAAGTCATGGGCGCAAGGTTCACGCCAAGTATGAGTCAGAGCAACAAGGTTCTGGTCGCTGGCTAGTAAGTGTTTCGAAACAGCAAATTACCAGTTATCCTGATGGTTCATAGTTCTCCTTCGCCTAAAACACAGCGCGCAGTTGCATGGTCGATACCAATAGTCAATCATACTTGGCTCGAGGATTGTTTCATTACATGGAAGTGGGTACCTTTGAACGACCGCTCTCAAGCCATTGTCTTTGCTTGTTCTGAATCCATAGGCTGATGATTTGCGCTTAGGAATCTTACTGTCGGAGTTGATAAGTACATTCTCTTTCCCCCCGGCGTCGATTTTGGGAAGATGCTCATGACCCCAATTGGTGAGTTTAAACCGCTTTCTCTATCTAAAAGTATTCACTATATGCGATGTGCCATTCGAAACAGGTGGCACAAGTGCGAGCTCTGTTTATATGGCCTCAGGGGGACCTGTTCCAGGGGGCCGGGGAGTTGGTCCCATTGATATTGACTCAGAGGAGCAGAGGGATACAGAACACCGTAGGGACATGGTTGATGAAGTGGAGCCCATCACGTCATCCAGAGAGACTGCCAGATTAAATGCCAAAGCTAAGACTGCATCCAGCAAGTCGAAGCCAAAGTTCATCGATGATGATGATGAGGGTAGCTCGCCTCCGAAAACACCCCAGCCTGTAACGTCAAGGCCGAAGCCCGATGCTCTCACCGCTCCCCAAGCTACAGATATGAGCGCGAGAGACGTTAGGGAGGTGGAGATCGCTGTTGATTTTGGCGATGACGACGACCTCAACTTTGACGATGCTGGCGACATAGTGGCCAGCGTAGTCATGGATGTCGACGACAGACATGTTTCCCCTTCCAAAGCACTCAGACATCAGAAGCCGAAGCCAAAATCCTCGGAGAAGTCGAAGAAATCGCGATCTCAGCTAGTCACCCCCGAAGAAGAGGGCGGTACAACAAGTATTGATGGTGGTAGCTCAAGACCTACGAAACCGCGACCACGCAAACGTTCGAGGATCATAAGAGCTGCATCTGATGATGTTGTGGAGGTGTACGAAGGGCGAGTGACAGATGGTGTAAAGAATTCCAAGGAGATCGACGAGGAGAGCTCTGCGGATGACGAAGCTCCCCCTAAGGCTGATACCAAAGCCAGTGGGAAGTCTAACAAAGTACTCACGTCAAAGGAGAGGATTAAGTCTCACAAAGTTGGTCATCCGCCCCCTTCTCGCGAACGTTCCAACTCCGAATCTACGTCGGCACGTCCAAGCAGGCCAATCCACGGGTCCTCGACGCCAGTGAAGACAGGAATGAAACCAAAGCCTAAGCCGAAGGAAACTCCTCAACACGCCTCATCCTTGTCCGATGATGATGATGAAAATTTTGCGCGGCCTGTGAAGCATCGGTCTGCTACACCCGGCTCCAGAGCAAGAGCCAAAAAGCCCGAGAAGGAGCCGCTGGCTACGTCCTCAAAAACCAAGGAGAAACAGAATACTCGCGCTCAATCTCCAACTCTATCTGCTACCCGCTCACCCTCGCCTCCTGCAAAAACCTCTAAGACGCCGAAACGTACAGTATCCGTGCTAGTTCCATCTCTGCCGAAAGACTACTTGTCTCCAAGCCCACGCAAGGACACGCCCACGAACAAGGAAGGGGGATCTGAGCTTGCTAGAACGAGCTCCATTCATGCATCTGCTGCCGAGGCATCGACAAGCGGATCCAAGCGTGGACGCCCTTCGCTATCAAAACCTTCAACCTCAACACCTCCTGTGAACACCAAGTCGAAGTTCAAAGCGTGGAATGAGTCAGAATCGGAACACGAGGACGAGCTTTCCGTGGTTCTGGATACTTCTTCCGCCACCTCACGCGGTTTACCAAAGCGCAGTGCTGCTAACAAAGCGACGAGCAAACTGAGGGATGAAATTATGCCTGATGTCATTAATTTCGAGAAGGAGCGCAAGAACGCTAAGCGAAGGCGTAGCTCCGGTCTCAATGACTCTTTCATGTCCCTGGGTGAAGAAGAGGAAGTCGAGGAACGAGACGGTAAGAAGCGTAAAATGGAGAAGGCTTGCTCAGAGGATGCGGACGAAGAAGCAGAGGTTGAGGAGGTCATTTCTTCGTCTATTCCTCAAACGAAGTCGAAGTCGAAGGCGGGCACGACTCAGGGCAAGGGTACGAAGAAAAGAGCGGAAGACGGGATGAGTATTGACGAAGACGAGCCGTCCAAGAGAAAGAACGTGAAGGCGACTCAGAATAAAAAGGGATCGCATGTCCCCGATGTTGCCACCAATCAGCTGTGCGTACATTGTTTCTGCCTGTCATCTTGACTCATCGGGTCGCACTATAGTTCTGGACCCTCTCGGGAATCTGGAACAGTGAGGGTGATGACGACAGGTATTCAGCTGACCGATGACACTATCAAAGTAAGAAAGTTCCCTGCAATAAAGTCTCGACTGATACATAAACGTACAATAGCGGCTGAACAAATTGGGTGCAAAAATGACAACCAAACCCAATGACTGCACGCACCTTGTCACGAAGGGAATAGTCCGTACGGAGAAGTTCTTGTGCGCTATGGCAAGCTCCCCGTTTGTGTTAACAGAAGGATGGGTCAATTCGAGTGTGCGAACTGGCAAACTTTTACGTGAGTAACTGACCCTGAAAATCGGTGTTCCCTGATTGACCACTGCAGCGGAAACGGACTTTCTGATATCTGACCCCGAGTCGGAACGGAAATGGGATTTCAAGCTCTCCGCTTCTCTCGAGCGCGCTAAACGTCAAGACGGAGGGGAGGGCTTGCTGAAAGGGATGTCATTTTATGTGACCCCCAAAGTCGAGATTGACTTGAAGTTGCTCAAAGCTGTCATAACATCCGCTGGTGGTCAGGTACGTTGTATTGACACTTGTGCCCGGGTACATCACATCATGACGCCGCGCGCATAATCAGGTTCAGACGTCCAAGCCGACGGCTCGAATACTCAAGGCGAACAAAAACCGTCACGTTATCTCTTGTCCAGCAGATCAATCAATCTGGCGACCATTGGTTGAGGAAGGATATACTATATATTCCACGGAGCTCATTCTGCTAGCCGTACTAACTCAGGAGATACGGTGGAAGGATGACAACTGCATCAGTTCCAAGCCTTCCTTGTAAGGTACATGTACGTGCACTCATCTTCTCATTCCCCAAGCGTCATTATACAAACAGACCAACTTGCATATCAGCTTCATATGCAGCTTCTGAAGAGACCATCAATTTAGCAAAGAAAACACTTACCTCGTTCATGCTAACTTGATAGAGGGTGACAGCCCTGGCCCTTGACACTAGACACATTCATCAACCAGTCTTATTACTAGAGTTCCCATAATCTACATAAATACTGTCCAAGATACTGAAACACCAGTTTTCAATATCACTGCCTTTTGGCGTAACAGTTAAGCGGTCTTGACTCAGTTACACCTAAGATGGGAGAGGGAGATGGATAATACATCGAGCCAATGCCTAACGTGACGGGTATCTCTACGAACAACCAGGCAAAAGTACATACATAGTTACAGGCCCCAAGGCGTCCACCACAGCACAAGTAGGCGCAAGTATGCCTGGGCACCAATAAAAAACATACCCAACAACACTACAGGCTACAACCAACGAACCCTGGGCTATCTCATATCCTCCGTCAAAACAGCTTTGACGCCCCCGCTCTCGGTGCGCCCCCCGTCTCTTGCACGTGCATTGTTCATCCGCCTTTCATATGGCTCTGCTTCGGACCCATGGCCCCCATCATGCACGTTCTCCTCCAGCGACCGCGGGAACGGGAAATGCGCATCAGCCTTCACTGGCGCCTTCATTAGCGGCACCGCCGTCTTCTTCGACTTCCTCCCAGCTGTCTTCTTGCTCTTCCCCTTCCCCACACTTCCACCGCTGCTGGTGGAGCTCGTTGATATAGCTTTCTCAAGAGGGGGCGCATAAGGGCGCGGTACGGACAGCGCCAGAGGCGTGGGTAGCGACGGATCTACCCAGTCCTCGTCATCATCATCCTCGTCCTCAGCACTAATCTCCTCAAAATCATCCACATGCTCCTTCGCCTTGTCTGGTGTGTCCGCCTCAAGCATAGAATTAGGGCTGGGGGTGATTGGCCCTATTGGATCCTCCTCCGTGTCAATTTCTGAGCCCTGACCTTTTGGGATAGGTGAGTGAGAGGCAGAACGAGTATCAAAGAACTGGTCTTCGTTCTCGGGCTGTTCTTGATCGTCGCGTTCCACACCATCTCCGTCAAATTCCATATCGATGTCTGGCTCCGAGATGGATTCAAGTCCCATGAATTCGTCCGAATCGGATGGCCACGAGGGCGGCTCGTCCTGGATCGTGAATATCGGTTTGTGCTTGTGCATCAGCTACCAACGCACCCCACGGAAAAAACAAAACAAAAAGAGATAACATCAACACAAAAACATCCGTCAGTATGAAAAAGACGCCCACCTCATTCACACGCTTCCTGAGATCAACCCAGTCCGCCTCGTCCTTGCACAGGAATCCAAGCAACATACTTGGGTCAAGCCCGCTGAGGGGAATCTTCCGCACGCGGTCGCAATGGAATGTCCGCAGTTCAGAAGCGGAGTACTGCGTCACGTAGTGTTCTGCGACTGGGTCCAGCTCGTTGGTGTTCTCCGTACTTGGTTCTCGTGGGTCAAGCTCTGACCCTCCAAGTGGTGTTGGCATTGTGTTCGCCCAGCGTGGCGGGTGCGAGCTAGAAGAGCCTGATGTATTCGAGCTAGCGCTGAGTTGATGCTGCAGCGGTGAAGGCGACAGCGGTGCGTGATATGAGAATGTTGAGCTCCCCGTGCGCACGCTTGAAGGTGAGGTAGGCGCACGGTGGTGGGAGGTGCGCGGGCGGCCCGAATCTGGGGTCATCTCGCGTTTGAAGTCATGCGGAGGTGCTGGGCGGAGGGGCACGGCGGTTCGAGCGTGATGCGGATCAAGATAGAAGAGATTGTCAGCTTGCGAGCCCATAAAATAGTATGAGGAAGAGGGGCGCCCGCCGGCGATGCCCACACTTTGCGGCAAGGTAAAGAGTGCCTTGGATAAACGTCAGATATTTGTTGGGATCTCAAGCGAGTGCTCTGACCTTAATAGTTTCATAGTAGATAGGATTAACACCGTCAATACCCAGACGGATACCGATAAGCACCAGGACCGCGCGTTCGCCCCAGGCGGCCCTCATATGTCGCCGTGGCGAACCAATATGCACGTTTGACGCAGCGTATACGTCAGACTGATAAATGACACCATCAGTCGCAACGGAGACACCAAGGCCAGCTTCTGGGAAGGCATGTACAAGCGTTCTGCGTGCACAGGTTAATGGGTCGATTAAAAGGAAGATGTGAGGGGAAATGAATACTTTATGGCGCCTGCAGCAGTGCTAGGCCCGAACCATTGCCCAACATCTTTGCCCAACTCCTTTCCAGCAAGGGCCATGCGGTGTACGCTGAAAGGTGCTTGAGGAAGAGGTGAGTCGAGGAACCACGTAATGATCTGGACATATGTGGCATAATCATTTGTGTGTACCGGGTGTGGAGGACGGCGCCATTCTGAATAATGAGCAATCAAGACGAGTTTCTTGGACTATCAGGGAAAAGATCACCTCGACCTAAGTGCAAATGCAAGAGGGTGTTTGCTAATAGTGATTGACCTGTCCGAAGCATACAACCCCACCCTGCATCACTCGTCCAGCCCTTCTCGCCCCCACCTGGCCAATGCCACTTCTTAGGGCGCGGACTCGAAGACACAGGCTGTGGGTCGCAGCAAGCTATATCTAACTCTAGAGCCGAGAGTGTAGAGTCGCGTATAGGAGCGAACTGATTACGGTATGTTAGCCATATTCGTGACGTAAAATCAGCATAGAAAACAGGCGGCCAATTGTTGGCAGGGTTTTTGGAAGAGGATGAAGAGAGAGACAGAGAGGGGTCAGGCAAAACTGTGGCTGAGGATGATGTGGTAGAACGGAACGATGGAGAGCGGCGAGATTCTACAGAAGGGCGGCGGCTGGGGGTAGGATGAGGTGAAGGTTCATATCCTGAATGTTGTACACCAAGGAGCCAGATAGGCTCTGGAGATTTGTTAGGGATAGAGTCACTATCCAGCAAAAAGCGCATTGCGCGATCAAGATGTCCTTTGCCGTGCTTCGCGGCGGTGAGTAAGGCTGAGTTCTTGGTCTTAGGGGATCCCTGGGAGGTAAAATTGGACTGCGAGAGTATGGACGGAAGGGATAGGTCTGCTGATGAGTTGGTAAAAGTATGTGATAGCCATCCAGATAGCCGTGTAGGGAGATCCGATATACGTGTGGATGATGTTGAAGCGTACATGGATGGAGAGGGATGCATGTCAGAAATGGTGCTAAGAGGGCGTTCTGAGCGATTCCGTGAGCGTAGAATATCCACGGGCTCGATAATAACAGGTGTTTCGTCAAATGAGTCCTCCTGTTCACTATCAGGGTCAGGCTGCGGGCTACTTGGCTTGTCGTCTCTACGATTGTTACTCGCGTTCCCACCACCAAATCTACCGCTCTTTCGCGAGCTGTATTGTGAAAGTGGTGGGCTACTGACGGACGTACAGTTGGATGAACTTGAGCTGGCGATGGACACGGTGCTGGCGGCTGCGATTGGATCTGTCATGGATTTTGACCTATCCCGGCTCTGTTTTGCCAGGAATTTGGACAACTTTGAGCCATGTAGTGATGAGGAAGAGGACGAAGATGGTGTGCTGCGTGATTGTCGACTAGTCATAGATATGTCGTGAATGTGTTGGGAGGCGTATAAAGGGTGCTTGTCGTCGTGGACGACGATGTCGAGAGGGACCTGTGGTAAGCGTGCTTCTGACGTGTTTGGTTATTATGACTTATTGCTTCCGCTCCGACCTGTTTTCGTCGGAATCTTGAGTATCTTCTGTGTCTCTTCTTCACGAGAGTGGTTCTCTTTTAGACTTCTCGACCAATCTGCTAGCTGCGCATGGAATAAGGTAATAAATATTAAACTCGGAACAGTTGCATTTTGAGGCTGACTTACAGAGATATCAAATCTTTAATCACTGCCAGTGGCAAGAGGCGACGAATCCCTTCTTGCAGTCTACCGTGAGCTCTTGATCGTTCAATATTGATGGTGCTAGTAACCGAGCGAGACTCAGCGGGTCGGCTTCACACTCATAAGACTCAAGAGCACTCCCTTCCTGGGACCCGTCGAAATCTTCCTATTCGCGTCTGCTCTCAATGTGTACAGGCTATTACTGCATGTCAGCTCATTCTGTACCGAGAAGAACTGCTTAATTAACGCTCACACAATTCGCGTTACCAAACATCCTCTCTCAGCACAAATCGCAGATCTCTGTGGCGGCCTGTATATTTACCTCGGATTTCTACGATCCTAAACACGCCTGTCCACGTCGAGTTTCTCTTGTTCCGACTGCGGAGGCAATGCATCTCAGAACGCCCTCAATACTAGCCTCAAGGTAAGTACACTATCCCCAGGATGCTGTGGGCAGCTGCGGCTACCTCGCGTCCGATTACCCAACGACGTTCGGGAGCGTTTGTGGTCACTGGTAGCACTCCACCAAAGTACCCACGAATTCATCTTTCTCGTGCTTCGATAATTTCCGTGCAGCTGTGCATTCTAATCTTGAGGCAGCCTTCATTCAATCGACTCGTCGGGCGCCGAACAGGGGATTTCCAGTTTTTTTCCGACACCTGTCTCAATTTGCTGTGTTAGAATTGTAAGTGATCGATCTATGATGCTTTCCTAACAATAAAAACGCACGTAACCCTGCTCCCCACAAACTCAAATAGCTGACTGGCCGGCTTTTAGGTCTTCACGCTTAGAAAAGCAAGCCAAAGGACATTCTTTATGCCACAGATACAGACGAACCTGTCAGTAATGCTGCAGGGTCTGTCTATAATAGGATAACGATAAAAGATGAAATAAATGCTTTCTTGGTAGTGTGAAGGTTGAAGAACGCGGAGATGTAGACAAGCTGGCAACAAACAACACTGATTAGAAAGTAAAGAAAATAGGATATCGAATGTTTTCTGAATTCGGTGTATTTCATACCGCCTTAGCGACAGTGCTTATGATAAGTCATCATAGTTCGGACACGGCTGCTTCTCTGCACCTACAGCAACAAAAATGAGGTCAGGGTATTGAATATCAGAGGAGCATTTACTTGTTATGCTCAAATAAGTATCGTCGATGTCTTCTACGAACACTACAGCCATACCCCTACAGAATTTAAATCAGATAGTGACTGCGGACTGCGAAACAAAACTTACAGTTGAAGGTGCCAGTCAATGTGGCTAAAAGAACGTCACTGAGCCATACACAACATCAGCTATGATGATCATACCAGTGGAATAACCATGGTCCAGAATTATCGGTTCTAAAGCGGATTGTCACATTGTCACCTGCAACACCATTGCTTATTGTATCTCGCCGCACAGGATTGTGATAGTTGTATGCATCGCTTCCAGCGCTTCTTACAACAGAGAAGGCGTGCTGTGCGAAACGTGAGGTAAAACGACCCGGATATAATAAGTCATACGCACACCATGCAAGTGGAAAGGATGCTAGAGTGCTACGTGAGAGAAGTGGAGGAAAGAAATAAGGACTCCTTACTTGTCCCTCGGGTTGTCCGCCTGGTATAGACAGCTCGATTGTTTTGTTAGGTGGCAAGGTGTAAACAGACCCGTAGGGCTGCAGCTGAGAGGCATTCAATTGTCCGGTTAAAATTTGCCATAAAACGGGAGTAGTCGGTGGGGTATAGCTATAGCCATTGATGAGAAATCTCCTAATGTTGTCGTCCCATACGCTGACCAGATTCAACGAGACGTCTGCGCCACCAGCCCCCGGAAGACCAGGGGCTGCAGGGCTTTCCAGAGCGTGCAAGTTCGGTTCAGACAAAGGGTTACTTGAAGGCCAATCTCTGTCTATGGGGTCCCGTTGCGAAGCTCCCTCATATCTAAGAATCGCGGAATTTTGACCTCCTGCAAAAGTCGTAATATAATTGGGGTTTGTCCGAATCCAGTAGTTGTCGACCGTCTGATTTGCATTCAGGATTAAAGAGTACCGTTGCCCAGCCAAGATTTGGATTGAGTCAACGGCCAGAGGCAACGTGTTTTCACTGTCCGCCTCGATGAC
Source organism: Suillus weaverae (assembly GCA_016767475.1). Lineage (NCBI taxonomy): Eukaryota > Fungi > Basidiomycota > Agaricomycetes > Boletales > Suillaceae > Suillus > Suillus weaverae. The sequence goes on along the minus strand of MU179357.1, from coordinate 100,157 downwards.
AGTAAACGTGTGGCCGTCAATCGAGAATACGAAGCTTGGTTTGCATGCCATATTTATTACTCGAATTCGGTAGCGTTTTCCCTGCACAACACTGAGAACAGAAAGAGGTACCGGAGGTCCACCTTCATAACGGCCGCGACCATTAATGAGTATTGCATCAGGAGTGGCGGACGCGGGGACGTCGTAGGCGTTCACGTGATACCTTTAATGAGATGGTTCAATTAAATGAGTGAAACTGCTGCTGATCATCCTACCAATCTACGATAGTAAGAATAGTCGATACTGCATATCGTTAGTACACACAAACTACACGCATAGTCACAGGTTAGTACTGACTGTCATCAACGTCATACATGTCCAGGTAGGGATCTAGCGGGTCATAAATGACCATGGGTCCTCTTAAACCTTGACCTAAATAAAAAATGTCGGTTGTTTACTCTGATGAAGAATGAAATTACCAACAGTACTGGAGCGCGAGGTGCGAATGATACCTGATACGCCGTAAATGATCATTTCCGTGGTACAAAGTCATTCCGCACCAAAATGTCCCGCTCTGGTTGGCCGGCGTGAAGTCGTACATGAAAGAATATCCAGACGCTATGGGACATTGGGTCACCATAACAGCTCCATCCATTTCGTTCGACGAATGTTGCTTGATCCCATGCCAGTGCTGGAGCTACGTCAGCGCGATCCCAGAGTAAAGATGAAACGAACAATGGATGTACTCCTGTTCATTGACTCATCCACCAACACATTCGTGACGTTGATTTGAAAGCGCTCGCCCTTAACATAGTCAATTTTGTTGATACGAACAGTCACATAAAGCGAGCTTTTTACCTTCACTGCTGTGAGGACTGGTCCAGGGTAGTTACCGTTGACTACGATGGCGCTGCAAAATTGATTAGACACGTATGAGTCCCGTATCAAGTACATACTCGTTTACAAAATCATCCGGGGCAACCTTGGCGTTTGAAATGACTAGCTGGGTGTTGAGTGCCAGACAAGACGATACAAATGCCAGACACAAAGTTGATAGAGAGCGAAAGTTCCCCGCCATCACTGCTTGTTCCTGTATACTGTAGAGTAAGACTCGAGTCAGTGAACCATTATAAAGGAGACACTGTAACATTTATCTTACGGAATCATTCTCTAGTACATCCCTCGTACATGGTTCATTCCAGTTCAAATCCAAAGAAGGGTAGGTTGGGCCATCACCAAGGTTTGTGAGTGAGCACTAATATCCAGGCTTATCCCTACATAGCCAGATAACAATGTATCGTGTCGTATACTTGACTGCCGCAAGTCTATTTCAGTCAAGTAGAACGTGTATGTGACATACATTAGAACGGTAGGACCAGCGGAGCCGGTATATGATACATCCGAAAGTCTAATTTCAGCAGGGTAACGCAATGAACAAGTGAGAGCCTTCAATGGAATGTTGACGTTGATCTGGGGCTTTGCGCGCCACACCCGAGTTCGACGCGCCACTGGACGTAGTAAATGAGTCACTGCAGCATGATTTGGAACACATCCCGATTTGAAAATCCAGCAATGCATTGGTCTCCTGGAGGTAGACCAGATAGAAGGAAGATATTCATTCCTTCTTTACGATGGGAATGCATAGTGACTCGAATGTGAGTTCGTGTAAGTTCGCTGACCAGAGTTCTCTCGCAGTGAGTCGTGCTTTTGCAATGCGTAGAAAAAGCGTCTTGAGTCCACAATCAGCACAGCATGAGGACTATAAGTCAACCCAATCTCAGCCGAAACGTTTCTGATGGCCAGGTGTTCGAGGAATTGTGCGACCGGTGCGTACATACTACGTAGCATAGTATTAGTGTAGGCCGTTCGGACTTCAGGTCTTTAGAGTCCGCGGTATAGCGATTATCACGGATGCCGCAATGCCGCGTAATATTCAAGTAATGTGCTAGCTGAATTAATACAAGCCAGCTGTCGAGTCCTTTTGTTAACCCGAACTAACCTTATATTTAACCGGCGCTATCCAAATTTCATTATAATTATTGTGCGTCGGCGAACACAGGGATTCAATTGTGATGCACTGAGCTGCATTTTCAGTGGCCCATATTCATACAGCTGATCAATGTGGGCCGGCCGGGCGAGCTTGACCCAAACCACATGTCCGGGAGGTGCACAAAGCACCAGTGATATTGTCGTATCATACCCCATAGTTGCGCTAAGCCTCGGGACTCGGGAAGTAAATGTAGAGATTGCACTACAGACTGGTCAATGAACGCGGCTGAAAACCACCACGCCTTCCAATTAGACACCTGCAGCATCCCACAGTCCTTGCACGATCGTCTTTTTCTCAAGCTCAGCCCTACCATAACCACATTCTGCAAAGCGAGAGATAGCAAGTGCTCTTTTCTCCGGTGTGAACCTTCTGGTGTTGTGGGGGAAATCAGGGAGTATGAACATCGCGCAAATCGCGATGAAGATGGTAACGCTGCACTCGATGTAAAACAATCACCTACGGCGCCACACTGGCAGGTTGTTCAGCGCTAGCTTTGGTCAGATGATAACGGGGAGATTGTTTCAAGATCTGAGGATCTCGCCTCCACGCAGTTTGACCAAATTTTCCCTGCATGCCTTGAAGTATACCAAGGCTCCGAAACCAGAGCTGAGCAAACTTCCGCAAGAAACAAGAGCTGCTCACACGGCGAGTTCGTCTCGTTTGTACCATCCAGATATAAGAAACAGAACACCAGGGTAAAAGGGCACTTTGACAAGCCAAGAAAGAAATGGGTGAGAAGAACCCCTGTATAACTTGGGTCGAATTGTCAGACTAGAATGATGATAAACGGGAAGGTTTTACGATCCTGAACAAGTACCTTGAGCATTTACCATGATCCACTGATTTCAACAAACCTGTTAATAATACTGATATTACACCCCATCATAAATATATAACCTCGTACTTGCAAGAAGGAAGAAAGAAGAAGGTCTCTCCAGCCAACACGGAAACAAATTTATGTAATCATCCGATGATGCAACTCACGCTGGCACAGGCTTTAAGTATATCCCACTTTGCTGTGGAGTCCGGACATCGTGGCAACATGCATCGCGCATTCGTTTGGCTGATCTAATCATGAGTGTACCAGTTTACAAAATAAATTGACAGAGTTTACCACATAGCTCGTACTCACTGTCACATAGATAGTTCAAAATTACCATAGATAACCACGATAACGACACGCACAAGTCAAGCCTCCTTAGTAATCTCAGGATCATCAAGGGATGACATGGCATGTTGGTAGGCGATTTGTCAATCATGTTCAAGAAGATAAACACGCAACCGGGAGGCCCGACAACGTTGTTATTAGCGCCTGCAAAGACAGTCAGGTGAGAGAATAGTGGTCTGGATTTACTGCACCAAGGAGCCACGGATAGTATGATCACATCTGATAAGGTCATCGATGACACTTCCAATGATAAGAATAGCGTCGACTACAGTACGGCAGATATGTCAGTGAGCGGTGATGGTTCCGCCTGGAAAACGTACCATATCGTGACTCGCTGTATATAAACCGCCATGCCGTTATACATTTGCGTGGTGATCGCATGAGTACTTACTACTTAGTAACGATATCAAATGCACAGAATACTAGTGGATAAAGAGAAGCTGTGTGTAGGGGCGTGTGTGTTTCGAACTGTTAAGGTTTGCTACCTTTGGCCTCACGTGGGTTAACATGCATTACCTCTTTAAGATGCGAACTCAGACAACTGTGGAGGCAAATTACTACACGACTCCGACAGCGGTTGAGCCATACTTAACTTGGGCATCATATTCTCCTACTTGTTGGATGACAATGACAATTACAGAGACAGGAGGATACGTACAGGGTAACAGCCATATCTCATTTAATTCCCCATACCTGTGAGATATCATAAATATCGAGAGCGAAACCAATCGGAGACAACAAGCACCACTGACGTACATAATTGGAAAATGTGGGACCTTGTGCCTGATTCCTGTACTTATTCTCCTCAAGATCAGACTTTGATCTGGGGGTGATGTAAAAATGAAAACGACTACTGCACTGCTGCATCATGATTTGTGGAGCGGATGAGTCCGCAGTTGGAAATGAACACCATTACCTCACAAGACACAGTGAGATGCCGAGCCTGTCACTACACACCCACTTGTCGAAGTTGTCAGATCAGCTAGAAGGGAGAAGACGTTCACTCGGAAACTCACCAGTAGCCAGCTTGTGTCAGCTGCCAATCTGGCTAACCTCGGTAAACTTCTCTGACTGCAGAGTCGGATGTGCATCATGCATCAATCTCCGCTAAGCCCACGGCTAGTGCGACAAGTCATGAAACTTGTCAGAAGGCAGTATTTCATGGCATGCCAATCAAAAGCAATCGCGTCATGGGAACATTATTGAATAACCACGCTTTTCATTCGAGGCGAAGCTGGAAGAAAAATTAATGAGGTCTTCTCAGTTTGGCCTGCCATGAGTTTGTGGATGCGATGACAAGGCGTTCTGCAAATAAGTTCTCTATAGAGGTTCTGTAGCTCGAAGTATATTACTCACCAGAACACGGCAGTAATATTCCAGCGAACAACTTTCTATAGGGTCAGCCATGTTTCAATCGTAGCCTACTGGCGACCACATACCTATCATGTAAACCCACAGTGACGAAGGCAACAGTGCCCCGCGTTTTGGTCAGAATTACTTTTTGTGGTACGTGTTTTCCATAGAGAACATTGAGCAAGCGTTCCTGATCCGCGGGTGGTTTAGGGTTGTTCTCAAGACCGTTCTTTTTATTCGCATGCATGATGCTGTTCGCCGATCGACTATTGAGTGAGGGGATCGGGAGCATGCAGCAAGCTTTAAGCCTTGGAGTTACTAGCCAAACGGTAATTAATACATTGGGTAGTTTTATGTAAACCTGGCAGTGCATCGACTTGCTGTGTGTCAAGGGCAGTTTTCGTCATCACGAGAAGGTTCACGTGTCACGCGCTCGGGGGTTTCGCAGCGGGTCTCCCTGGTTTCTGGAAGGCGAAGACATGAATTACAAAATCGATCAGAAACCATTGAATAACTATATATACTCTTCTGGTTGAACGGTCACAACTTCACCTTGCGCCACTGGATAAAACACATCAACTTTACAACGTCCCGTATTGTCTTCAATGATTACTGGTTATTCTATCGCAACCTTGGTGGTCTTTGTCATATCCATTGGGTTCGTGATATACCCAGTGTCTATACCCACCCCTCGACGAATACCCCGTATCCCAATCAATTTAACAACCGCCCCAATCATTGCAATTGCAATCCTATGGGCAGCCCAATGTCTCAACCCAGCAGTCATTCGCGGAGGCATCGTCGGTACAGATGGTGTTAAACCCTATAACATTCTCATCCTCTTTTTCTCCCTTGCCTACATGGCTATCACCCTCGACATCACCGGTATCCTTCAGTCTGCAGCGTTCTGGGTTAGCAACAAGGGCGGTTCAAACGGCTGGAAACTCTACACCTACTTCTACATCATGCTTACCCTGCTTTCTATCCTGCTCGGAAATGACCCGGTCATCCTCTCTGGAACCGCTTTTCTTATTTACTATACAAAGGTCGCCGAGCTCAATCATATCTCATGGCTCATGTCCGAGTTTGCGGCAGCAAACACAGCGAGCATGGTCTTGTTTGTTGGGAACCCTACTAATGTGCGTCTTGATTTCGTATTGCAAATTTATATTTGACACATCCCTTAATCGACAATCTTAGGTGGTTATCTGCGAAGGTTTCAGCGTGAATAATGCCGCTTTCACAGCGTACACCATTCTCCCATTTATTGGGTGCAGTATTTTCTGCTTCTTGGCTCTTGGTGGTCAATACCGCGATAAAAAATACGTCCCTCGCAAGTTAAACCATGCTACCGACCTTGACGCCCGTTCGGTTCTCCTGGACCCGATCGGTGCCTGTGTCGGTAGTTTCATGCTTGCCTCAGCCCTCATCCTGTGCTTGGTTGTCAGCTTCTTCGGAATTGACGTGTGGAAGATCAGCTTACCTTTTGCTGCCGCCAAGTTTATCTATGATGTTGCCTGGGATCACTACCGCTTTGTCCGGCAGATACCCATGCTCGGGCGCGAGCAGAAAGGGCCAGAGGAAAATGGAATGCAACTAGACGCTGTCGTACCGCAAGGTGCACAGACAATCTCAGATAACAAGGGCCGGCATCGTCAGCCCTCCCTCCCACTACCCACGACAGACAAGGTGAATTCCATCCCCGATTCTGATCGCACCTTAATCAACAAGTCCCCTCCACCTTCGTCCAAGGCCTCTGCCGCCTTGTGGCGCTCCAAGGGCATTGCCCTACACAAACGGCTGCACGCCCACTTCCCTACCTTTTTTACCGCCCTCCCGAGGCTCCCTTTCGCCCTCGTCCCATTTGCGTTCTCGCAATTTATCTTGATTGAAGCCCTGTCGCACCAGGGTTGGATGGATGTCTTTGGCACGTGGCTACTACGAGCCACTCACGGAGACATGTACCGCACGATCTGGTTGATCGGTGTTCTTGGAGTAATCCTGTGTAACATCTCCGGAACGAACATTGGTGCAACGATTCTGCTCACAAAGGTCGTGCGTGCAGCATCTCCTATGTTAACCAACCAGACCATCCGCGCAGCTGCTATTGCCCTTGCTGTAGCCAGTAATATCGGCGCTGTATCGTTCACCTTCAGCGCAAGCCTCGCAGGGCTTCTATGGAGAGGCATCCTCAAGCAGAAGGGCATCATCGTACCCCAGACGACGTTTGCGTACTGGAATGCGCTTCCGTTGGTGGTGATGACGGTTGTTGGGCTTTCGATAGTCTGTGCAGAGATGGCTGTTTTGTACTAGAACTGTATTCCGGAAGGACCGGATCCTGGTGTATTGTGCAGCAAAGCTCATAAGTCCTGCGACTGCGCCCCGCGCGTGGATGGCAGAACTGGGCACGTTGCATTCCCCACAAAATGCTATGTACAAGGAATGGGTGGCTTCTTGCAACATAAGTGGATTATGGATAACCACATGCAAGCCGCTATCAGACCGTTCAATATTTTATCTCGACTCTCGAGTGTCTCTGTCGGTATTTACTGTACATAACTTCATCTAATGGCATGCACCTCGACGCATCGCTTTATGACATATTTATTGCCACAGAAATATTCGAAGGATAGACAACAATCATAAATTCATAATCCATTGATCTATTGGCACAAGGTATATAATTAAATGACACCATCCACGATCCTTCTGGTAAATCTTGATTCCTAGTCTTCTGCAGTTAGACCATATAGTACTACTACACTCCAAACCATCGTCTGCTCTGTTGAGAGATGCCGCCACACAAACCAAATACGAACAACAGTAATTACATAACGACGACTTGTGCCAGTCGGCCAAGTGTGTCAAGTCCAAAGTTGGAGAACATCCTGGAAACCAACCGTACGGCGCCAGAAAGTACGGCCCAAAGTGCGGCGGATTCGGCGGCACAAGCAGTGGCTAACAGTCGGAATTTGAATTTTCAACCGGACCATCAAATTTTTGATTCAAACCCAACCAACCCTAACCCTAATGCATCTGCCATCTAGCATACTGTAGAGATATGACACTAGGTTTGTCACGGGTCACAGCCATTGATGAATCGAACCTATTTGGTGTGACTGTCACACCAATTTTTTTGGGGCCGAAGCTAATTTGTGACATGTGGTAAAAACCTACAGAAAAACATATAAAAAATAACAATAGTGGGATTCAAAGTGAAATTGAATAATCATGAAACACACTGACAAACATGCAAACTTTTCGGAATCCCAGCAGCAGGTATCGGAGTTTGAAATCAAAACTCATACTGATGCCCCCAATATGCCCGCCTACTGTATGACGTTCAGCCCGCCTCCAAAGACTTTCACAATCATCTGCTGATCTCAAGCACAATATGAATGAACCGCCACCGCAACCACCACAACCACCACAACCACCACAACATATCCAACCTTTGCGTAGTAGGGGGAAGGCTAGGGCTAGGGGAAGAGTGAGGGGTACGGTTGTGACTCGTGGGAGGGGATGGGGCACTATTGACCATCCAGATCCCCCACAACATCAACCTGCGACTGATGAAGATGTTACTGCTACTCTTGGGGATGATGCCACCTTTGCCCCCTTCAAGATCAGGTGGGAAACCAATGATTTTGATGGCACCACCTCCCTCGTATCCTGGCTCACTGCACACCCAGCTGACTGCTGTGTATGATTCTCTGATAACAAAAAAAGACATGACATGATGATCAGCACCGATTGTCCTTCTGGCAGGATCAAAGCAGATATTCACCTTGTAATTGCCAGACATATCTTTGAAGATAACTTGGTATATGGTGCCCAGTATGCTGTAGCAGTGAACCAGCCAAAGTTTGGCCATGCTGTTGCCAATCGTCTCACATAGTAAGCACATCCTTTTACTCACAAGTGCATTTGCTAAAAAATCTTGGTCTCAAGGGGAAGTATAAGTCTGCAACTGATCAGTTTAGGATGACTGGCGCTGGCGTCAACCCTCTTGACCCTCTCGCCAAAGACAATCTCTGAGGTAAATTATTTTATTGAGCTAGAATGAATCACAGTACAAGTAGCATCTGAATTTCTGTGGTTCAAAGACCTTGATGTGCTGTGGAAAGACAACCCTGCATTTTCTCCAAAGACTTTCTCTTCTGCTCCTGGCAAAGATCACGCTGGTGGCCTCTGAGTGCTAACACAGCCTACTCCCCACACTACTGCCTCAGACACACATGTACTCAATAACTCTAACCTCGATGATATGAACCCTGATCTTGATGATTCACCAAACACAGACACCCCTGCTGCAGCTATTGAGGACTACAACCCTGCATACGACAACTATGACCCCATGCATGACAACCATGACCCTTCACTCGAAGATTGTGACTACACAATGGGTCAGGGAGGTTGGGATGGTGGTGCTGAGGAGATGGAGATAGGGGAGGACAACTATGGGGAATAGGATGACATTCAGCAGCGTCTATGCAAGAAATGCCTACACCAAACCTCCCCCTCTCTGCCCCATACATTCAAGCCAACACACTGCACCCCGCAGTATGATAGTTGTGAAGTGGCCTTCACCAGCAAGTCTCACATCGCTCGTGCCATGAACTGTGGCCCCCCTCGCTCAAAAAGGCCAGCATCCATGGCATCTGCATCATCCAGTGCCCCCAGCACATCCGCATGCACATTCTCATCATCATCCCACCTAGACTCAAAAGACTTGCCACCCCTCCGCAGACCTGGGCAGCCAAAGCCTTCCCACAAGCACAGCCTCTTGGGGCGCATTCATTAGGGGAGCTCACAGTAGGTTGCTTCTGCTTCTGCTGACACATGAGGGACAAGGGTTAGTGGTGTGTTATGTAAGCAGTTAACTCCCTAACCCAGCCTCGCAGCAGCTTGCTACATCAGCAATACTTAAAATCCTATATCTTTTTCATGATCAATCAAGCACTCTTTTGACCTGCACAGACACTCAAAGACCTTTCATGATAGCTTACTATAGATATAAATTGCATATCAGCCATATTGAGCCATGCAAGAGTATAAAGTAGAGTACAATGCAACTCCGAGTGGGATGGCCAGAAATAGTATATTCAATTCAGTTTCTATTTATTTTGATGTATATGTGAAAATATCAATTTATTATGGACACAAGAAGCAGAAGCAGAAGCAACCTACTGTGAGCCTCCCTATTCAGGGACATCAGAAGTGCTTGACCAAGTGGGGTCTCTCACTGATGACATGAGCTACAATTACTCTGCAAAGGTGGCTGCCTCAGAGTATAAAATTGTGAAGGTCAATGCGCTCTGCCAAGAGCGCAACATCCAATTCCAATGTGAGCAGGGCTCAATCGAGTGCAATGAAGCTGCCTCAGTGCATGAGAGGTTACAGGAGGCGAAGGCGCTGGAGCTTTGTCTTCTCGAAGCACAGGCTAAGGTTCAGTCCAAGAAGGCAGCAGCCCTTCACCTTGAAATCAAGTTGATTAACCTCAAAGAAGGGTCTTTGGCAAAAGGGAGTGTTTTGTCTACTTGATTTGTTGTTTGTGCGCTTGCTTGCATTTGTTGTTGTACTTGTTTGCATTGGATTCATGTTTGAAGTCGTGTGCATCTAGTTCTCATTGGTATATGCCCAGTATGTCTTACATGTCCTATGTCACTAATGCTACCCATTGCGCCTTGTCTATTCCTGCCTCCTCCTAAGTGTTTTGAGTAAGTAGCCCATCAACTGACTGCAATATGCCTGGATGTTCTCTCATATGTCATATCACCAGCTCTGTTGTAGAGACTTGTCTCTGCCTAGGCTCATATAACCATATATTCCTATCAACCTTGCACCTATCTATCATCCGTGCTCTCATATAGTCATGCATG
>MU179357.1:67992-78325 GCA_016767475.1 Suillus weaverae | reverse complement strand
ACATGCAGCTACTTGAAAAATGTGTTACAACATCTCACAGGTTTGATTATCTACAGCCAGCCAATTACAGCTTATGACATTTTGCTTGACATGTTGATTTCTACTTTAAGACACATATCAAGATGTGATCCCCATAGTGTAGTCATATATTTTCTCATACATATGTCTTGCCAAGAAAATGATATCCAATTCTAAATCTAGACGCGTCACAATGAGTTTTATTTGTCAGCAATTACAGTGTATCATGTATGGAATTTCACTTGTCACATTGATTTCCACTTATAAAATGCATATCAAGATGCGATGTCCCTAGCATAGTCATATATTTTTTCATACATATGTCTTGCTAAGATAATGATATCTAATTCTAAATCTAGACATATCACAATGAGTTTGATTTGTCAGCACAATCTAGTCATATCAATTTCGGGTTGGTTTCCTGATGCTGTTGTCCTTGATGAACTTGAGCAATCCCTCACTTGCTGCTGTCCATATAGATCAGTTAAGCCTGCATTTACCTTTCAAATATCTGAGATCTTCTTTGCAAAGCTTTTTCATAGGCACAAAGCTGTAGCTTGAGCTGCTGGCTCTGGCTTTTTGACATCCCAAGCCAGCCCTAGGCCATGGTCAGACTGTGAGTTTGGCCCAGATTGGCTTGACCTAATCAGGCTCGGCTTTGGCCAGCCCACAGCCTGAAGCTGGGCCATGCACATCTGACAAGGCTGGTGGGGGTACTGACTTGGAGAGTGTCTGAGTGAAGCCATGGGTAGAGCATCCACCACTTATAACACAGTGTGCCTTGCACATATGGTGTGGGCATGCAGCCCTGATGGATTTGATGGTGCAGAAGGATGTAGCACATCCTTTCGCCATGTGTAGGTATTGCAAGGAGGATGAGAGGTAGCACAGCAGCAGGAACAGATAAGATAACTAACAGGTGCTGATGATATAGATATTGATATCCAACACAAATCAATTTCGAACTCCGACTATACTCGACTGTTTGCCGCCGCATCTGCCGAATCCGCCGTATTTTGGGCCACACTGTTCTGAGCCTAAGGTAGCCTAGGTTGGGTTTGGTGACTTTTACCAAAGTTGTGTTACTGTTGTTCGTATTTGGTTTGTGTGGTGGCACCCGGATGTTGAGTCTAGACTCTCAACACATTGCCTTGCAATGGTTTGGATCCTGGAGTCTGCACTTCTACTTACATGCGTTTTAGAGCTGTACAAGAGGCTTTACGCAACCGATGGTGTACTTCGTGCAAGTCTCGCGGTGATTTGTAAGCACTGCAACATGCACCATGCGCGCACTTTTGTTGATGTTTGAATTTGAATTTGAATTTCGAAAAAGGCACGTACCAAGAGATCTTGGACCTTGGTTGATGAATTACTGTAATGGCCGCGTTGAGAACGGATGGAGTGCTGAGCGCTTGTCTAACTATATATATTCATCGTCACCATGATTCCTGGATGAACCCATTCCAACCGCTAAGACATCATGGCAGTCAGAACACTGGCCGCCGCCTTTGGAGTACGCCATGATGACTTGAAGGACGTTGCTCTTCAAACCCTCACGGATAGTCATACAGCCATGCCACCTGCGGTGCCCGCGCCGCCGTAAGTTCTGTTATCTTACCTTATTTTTACCAACCGACGCTCTCCCCAGATATCGACATGCGGCACCATCAGGACCATGGCCATGGATGGACTTTGATGTAGATTCTACAACCTCTACGACTGTCATTGATCCATCCTGGCGAGGGTACCCTCAGAACCAGTTCGGGAACTGGACTCCAGACCAAGTAGGGCGTAGTAAGATGCTCGAAAAGTGTCTGGCGAACAAGTCTAGTACCATTTACTGGATGGATGTGCGTAACGACGGGAGTTTTACAAGCCCGGATATCGGAGGAAATGGTGATACTACGGCAGTAGGAACTGAACATGAGGATGGGTTTTGGGATATATTACAGGGGGAGGTGAGTCTCACGTCCCTCATATGCTAGTTAGGGCGTAAGATGGTTTTGCAGCGTCCAGAAAATATCCGAGTGCGATCAATATTTGTGGATGACTTAACCTCGCCGGTCTTGCGCATGCTGGGCACAAGGTATGTGACATTTTTTTAAATACTTATCTACTTGCTCTGAGGCTGCTCATACACAGATACAACATCGAACCATTTTTTTTCACGTCCTCCATAAATTGGATACCCTCACGATATCAGGAAGCGCCTGTCAATAAAACAGGAGATCGTAAGTTCAAATCTTCCATCTTGGGTCCCTACTGATGTTGTGCGACAGACATCACTATTACCCTGCCATTTGTACGAACGCTGCGGAAAAATTCTCGTAGTTCTCGATCAGCACCCGTCTCTCCAACACCACCATCGCAATCCCCGAGTAAGCGACCCGCCATCTGTCGTAGTCATCCTGTTCACCTTCCACAGATACTCATATCAATACCCAGGCTCCTTTCCCTATGGGTGGTACGTGTATCAAGGTTCTTATATTCACATTCCAACGTCCTTCCCTAGATGACCACTTACTTTTTATCGACCTCCTCGCAATACACATGGTCCGCAGCGTAAAGTCAAGCACCATAATCTCCTACCATCCCGAGTCTACATGGTGCCGGACATCCGCGAAACGCCTCCGCTCGCTCATGCAGCTCGTGGGGGACAGTGTGTACTGGCAAAAAATATTCGACAAGTCAAAAGACCCGACGTTCCTCTTCCTCGCGATTTTGTGGTATGCACTGTATGCATGGGATGAGTCCTTTGAGCTGCTGTATAACCACGTTAGTGAACTGGTATGTAATCCTCGTGCAGAGTGGAAATTGTGTTGCTGAAAAAACATTCAGGAGTCAAAAGTACTGCAATCGAATAACATCGAGCTCACGCGCGAGCTTCATATCCTCCAAGCGCATCTCTTGCACTATCAATCACTCCTTCATAACTTCGAGGTATCAGTACAATTTATCGCGAAGACCCACAATCCGGCCATGGACTCTAGTGACGTCTCTGACGAACAGCGCAAGGAGTCAAAGGAACTTATGAAGACGGAGTCCGAGAATCTACTCAGCGAAATTGATCGTCTAGAAAGGCGACGTACGATGTTGAGCAACCGACTGAAGAATGTAATGGACCTTGCTTTTGCGACTGTCAATATCGAGGACAGTAGTGAGACGCGAAAATTGACAGAGACGACGGTTAGGGACTCGGCAGCTATGAAACAGGTATCCTTCTTTTCTGGCACTAAAGTGGCTTACCGGACACTAACAAGCTTTTAGATCTCGTACCTTACGATGATCTTCCTGCCAGGAAGCCTCATAGCTGTAAGTACAGAGGTTCTTTGGTGCAGAACCTGTCTGACCCCACATGCACCTAGTCTGTGTTTGGAATGAACGTCACAGAGTTCAATCAAGGAGCTCGACAGACGCTCGCCCACTACGTCGAGGCCACTATTTCGCTCACCCTCCTCACAGTTTACATTGTTGTCACGCTTCAGACGCATAGCTCATTCCACGACCACGATGCTCCATTTCTGCGGCGTGCAGTGTGGCCAGTTCTTACTTTCTGGAAGATTATGCATAAAACAAAGGAGAAGACGGTGGAAGACATGGTATGAAGTTTAGCACCTGACATGGGTAGAGGGTGCCTTGGTGGCATGCGGAGTACCACCCATGGGTAGACTTGTACCCGGGACGGGGTCACGACCCTATAGCTCAACTCACCCGTGGGTAGCACCGGGTATGACCCGGGTCAGGCCCTATCATAATGAGCCTTGAGGAGATTCAATATTCATGCACATGGTGGACACGATATACATACCTTTCACACGTTTAGTACGTATCTGTTGTAATGACTACTGACACCGTTTACTGTGTGACTGTCCATGCGGCTATCAGATTATCTTCCAGTTGTGCGATGTATTTTTGGTCCATTCCATCGATACTAGCCTGACCTGAATCCGCCCCGAGTTGAGCTCAAGCTTAATCAAGCTTAATCTCCCAAAACACCATGGCCACACCATCAGATGCCAATCCGACCTACGTTTACAAGCTCATTTCTTCATCAGCAGCTCCACCAGATCCTCTGCCCGATCGGCTCCCCGTGAGCGACCTCGACCAGACATCTGGCTTCATCCACCTCTCCACCGCACGCCAAATCCCCAATACACTCAAATTCTTCTACAAAGATCACGTCAGAGTCTACATACTCCGCATCCCTTACGACCCTGTCGAGAAGAACATCAAGTGGGAGGACCCAAAGGCAGAGGTGTGCGGTCCGCGCAGAGGGGAGGGCATGTTTCCACATCTCTACAATGAGTTTAAGCTGGGCAAGGACGAGGTGGAGAGCGTGCAGTCTTGGGAGAAGGGGCCTGATGGATGGGACTCGGCTCTGCAGGCAGCAGAGGCATGGCTTGTTGACTGATGATGGTATGTGAGTTCTTCTGCGTGACGTCGTGATGTAGCGATGATAGGCTGAAACTTGAAAATGAGATAGTGTTTGCGAAATTATGCATATCTATTATCCGCTCCTGCTCCAAGACCTTCAACAAGGTACAGCTCAAATGAAGACCATTCGATCCAGTACATACAGACTACAGATTGACACCAAGCTCACACATGCCTTTATGGCACATTACCTTCTACCGCCTTTACTGAAGGAGAATGCAACTGAATGCCGCCCTGCTCTGGTGTGGTTATCCGCTCAATATTGCTCGTGTCCAACACAGTCCCCGAGAATGCTAGAGACGTAGCTGCTGCAGCAACGCGGGTCGACCAGTCGTGTGTAATTGTCCGTCCTCGAGCCACACGGATGATGATGAGCAATTGGGCAATGCCCTGTTTTGAAAACGTAGTTAGTGTTAGGGGCACAGATAGCTCAGGTTTCTGTCTGCTTGCCTGGAGATGACTGATAGACAGGAAGCATAGATTGGAAACATTAGAATGCAAAGCGAATGAAACTATGAAAATAATAGCAAAGACAGAGTATAACACGGCGGACTCGATTACCACGAGGACGACGGTATCATACGTGCTAGAATCATATTCGGGCATGATCCGCTTCATCTGGTTTCGGATAACAAGCAAACGATTCGCCACGAGGATGGTATAAATCACAGTGAGTCCTACTTCAATGCAGAGGTAGGCGAGCTCGATGTTGATATTGTACCATACGGCGCCGGTGCTCGCCTCGATCAGGACGATGATGGACATTGCTGCTCGACATGTCAGTTACTAGTGTCACCTTGGGAAATGACGAAATGCACCAATCATAGCAATATAGAGTGTGATCATCGGGATCGTCACGTATCTTTCCCAATTCCATATCACAAAACATCGGTGAAGCTAAATATTATAAGCATCGTTCTTGTACGGGGCGATATAGTGAACTATTCAACTCACAAGCAAGGCTTGCATAAACCACTCCATGATGTAATAACTAGACGTCGATATTAGAAGGTCTAGCAATGGGTGGGCGAATGTGCTTACCAGGTCAGCGCCAGAACGTTGATACGATAATTCATTTCGTTGTCTATTAGAGCAGCCGGGCCACCAGGGGCATCGCGAAGGTCTATCCAGATCATCTCCGTATATCTTGCGTTCGCAGCAAAGCCTACCGTGCCCAGCATGAAGGTGATCGAGATGTAGAACAGAAGAACGACCCGATGATGTGCAATTTTGCCCCCATATCGAGGTCGTCGCACGAGAGCAGTAGTGGCTTGGACCGTAAGGAAAAAGAATCCACCTGTTGAGGTACATAAGTCAATTTCAAAACCGCAACATGTAAACGCACCGTAGGATACAGCACCCAACATCATTCCATCGAGACGAGATCGTTCAAGCCACAGATCTGTCTGTGGGGTGTAGGACATGATGCACAATTTGATGGCTCACAGACCAGGTGAGAGGTTGGGAAACTACTGTGATGGAGGGCAAACAGCCCAGCCTGGCACCTATCCAGTGGAGATAACTAAGAGGATGGTTGGAGACGACCAAGGAGGCAGTGAAGACTAGGCATAACCGGCGATCCAGTTACAGCCAGATATCGGCACACGCACGGGCCGCGCATCATGATGTTTCATCGGAAATGCAACGAGATCATTGCTTCACCAAAGCTCCAGCCGATGACCATACTGTATATGGTACCCTTTAGTCATGGCCTGTAGACAATAGTAGACATATATCCATCTTCAGACACTCGATGTCTGTAACGCACCGCGTATCTTGGCGGTGAAAATCAGACGCTCCCGTAGTGCAGACTTGGGAGAATTCGGAGGGGGGTGATGAAATATTGATGAGTCTCAGCCGAGTCGGCTCTGAAAGCAAGTAGTACTCAGTGACAGTACTCACTTCAACAGTTCAATTTGGAAGCAAATATTGATTATGTAACATGATGGGTGATTTGAAATTCTGCTTCAGCACGACCTGAGCTGAAATTTGAAAACGAGTCAGGAAACTGTGCATGCTGTGATTGCAAAGACTTTCGTTAAGCCAGCTATAGTAGGAGGTTGAAGTACAACGCATAATATGGTAAACCAGCTTCACACCAAAGTCACGGTCATGCCATACACACATCAGCTTCGGCTGCCTTCGCTGATTGAACAGAATACAATGGAACACCATCCTGCTCTGGACTAGCTATTCGTTCCATGTTGACGCCATCTGTCATATCCGATATAGTCCTCGAAAATGATATAGACGTAGGTGCAGGTGCTGCAGTAACGCGGGTCGACCACTCGCGTGTCATTGCCCGCCCCCGTGCTACACGGATGATGATGAGCAATTGAGCAATGCCCTAATTCAACATGTTTAAGTCAGCATCGGAGACGCAAGCCACATAGAATTGTCTGCTTACCTGAACATTGGCAATGGACAAGTTGAATAAATTGGAGACGCCGTCAGAATGCAACGCAATAGAAACTATAAGAATCACGCAGAAGACAGAGTATAACATGGCGGACTCGATGAGCATGAGGACGACGGTATCATAGGTGCTAGAATTATATTGGGCCAAGGCCTGCTTCATCCGGCTTCGCATTACGAGTAAACGATTCGTCACGAGAATCGTATAAACCAAAGTGAACCCTACTTCCATGCAGAAGTAGAGAAGCATGGTGTTGATATTGAAAAATGTGGCACCAGTGCTCGCCTGGATCAGGATGAGAATAGACACTGCTGCTCAAGATGTCAGTGATGGCTATCGCTTGGTAAAGGGTGAACTGCACCAAGCATGGCAATGTAGAGAGCAATCATTGGGACCATCACCGATCTTGCCCGACACCATACCACAAAACATCGATGAAGCTAAGTATTTCAAGCATTAGGTTTGCACTAGTTCATATAGCGAACTATCCAGCTCACAAGTAGAGCTTGCATACACCACCCCATGATGAAATAACTAAACTAGATGTTAATACTAGAGGCCTGAAGGTGGTTGGGCAAGGAGCTTACGCGAAAAGTCCCATAACGTTGATACGGTAATCCAGTGCGCTCTCAATTAGCGCAAGCGGACCACCAGGTGTATCGCGAAGGTCTACCCAAATCATCTCCGTATATCTCGCGTTTGCAGCATAGCATATCGTCCCCAGTGCGAACGTGATGAAGATGTAGAAAAGAAGCACGAGGCGATTGTTTGCGATTTTTCCACCATATCGAGGCCGTTGCATCAGGGCAGTCGCGGCTTGTACTGTAAGGAGAGTGAATATGCCTATGTAGTACATAAGTCAATTGAAATGTCGTATATCGACCAAAAACGCACCGTAGGACACTCCCCCTAACATCATTCCATCGAGGCGAGCTCGTTCAAGCCACAAATTTGTCTGAGGAGTGTCAGATGACATGACCCCAAATTTGGTCAGACCCAACTGGCGGGAAAATACCGGGAGTCCAAGATCAACTGCCCGACTGCCCATGACGGAGATAATGATAACTTGAACCAAGAGGACAGTGATTAGTAGGAAACAACTGGGGAAAAGCAACGGTTACATGGATAAGTCCGAAATTTAGATACGCATCATGTTGGCAATTTTGCGTGGTGCGCCAGAAGTAATGATCCTTCAATTACGTGAGTACTAATAGTAGGTATCAGGCACATCAGGGTAATCCCATAAACCGGCCGGGGCACTTCTAGCGTTGTGAGCAGAACTCTGCCATTCTGCAGAACTGGCACTGCTAGGCAGGTGCGGCAGGACATGTTGGGCAGAATGTGGCAGAATTCTGAAGGATCCATGGAGACCTGGCCCAAACCTGGCACATAGTATATGGTGACAATATGTACTCAGACACCTGTCCCTGTGGTATTGATGTATCACTGCCTAGGTCCACCCGTCGTCCCTATTTCAAAGACTTTCAACATGCTGTAGTACAAAGGGAGATGATTACATTCAGGTATAAATCAATTATAAAAGTTGTTAAACCAACTCTACATCATGTCATGTCATACGTGCTTCTGCTCCTCCCGTGGAGGTGGAATACATCTGAACATCCTGCTGTGGCCTATGTATTGGTTCATCGTCGGTTCCGTCCGTTGCATTCCATACAGTCCCTGAAAATACCAGTGTCGTAGGTGGTGCAGCAACTCGAGTCGACCACTCGCGTGTAACTGCCCGCCCCCGTGCAACACGAATGATGATGAACAATTGGGTAATGCCCTAGTTCAACAAATAAAATAAAATCAGAGACTGCGGGTAAGTCGGGTTATGGGCGCTTACCTGGACTTGGCCAACAGACAGGAAACATAAAGTAGAAACACCCTCAGAATGTAGAGCAAAGGCAACTATAAAAATAACAGCGAAGATAGAGTATAATACGGCAGACTCAATGACCATGCGGATGACGACGTCATAGCTGCTAGAATCATACTGGGCCATGGCCTGCTTCATCTTCCTTCGCATGGCAAGTAAGCGATACGCCACGAGAATGGTATAAATCACAGTGAGTCCCACTTCGATGCAAAGGTAGGCAAGCTCAATGTTGATATTGTACCATTCGGCGCCGTTGCTCGCCTGGATCTGGACGAGAATAGACATTGCTGCTCATGATGTCAGTGCCTACTGTCGCTGGTAAATGATGAATTTCACCAATCATAGCAATATAGAGTGTGATCATCGGAATAATCACGGATCTTGCCCAATTCCATATTACAAAACAGCGGTGAAGCTAAGTATGTAAGGCCTTGGGCTTGCATTTGCATAGCAGAGCGAACTATTAGACTCACGAGCAAAGCTTGCATAAACCATTCCTGGATGTGACCACTAGACCGGACGAGACGATACGTCAACAATAGTCTGGATGTGCATAGGCAAAGCTGCTTACGTGGAAAGCGCCAGAACGTTGATTGAATAATCCGTTTCGTTCTCGATTAGCGTGAGTGGACCACCTGGGGTATCACGAAGGTCTATCCAAATCATCTCCGTATATTTTGCGTTTGCAGCAAAGCTTATCGTCCCCAGTGCGAACGTGATGAATATGTAAAAAAGAAGCGCGCGACGATGATACGCAATTGCGCCCCCATATCTAGGCCGCTGCGTAAGAGCAATACAGGCTTGTACTGTAAGGAAAAAGTATATGCCTATTGTGGTATGTATGTTAACTTCCGAATTGTGTATGTTAACCAAAAACTCACCGTAAGATACACACCCTAACAACATTCCAGCGAGACGACATCGTTCGATCCATAGAGCGTAGGATGACATGACCCCAAATTTCGTCACCGACGAGGTGAAGAGGTTGGGGGATACACCGAGACCAGGTGGCCGAGGCAGCCTATCGACTGGCAAGTGGTGGAGTTAACCAAAACCACAGTGAGTGACGAGTGAGGAAGAATCGGTTATATGGAGAACAGCTTCCACCTGGGAGACAATCATTTGTTACAGGCCATCATGTTTAACGACAGCGGGTATATATGACCCTATATGACCCTTTACGTGAGTGACAGGAATCCACCTATTAATATTCTTCCCACCTCTTGGTTTTATTGCAGCCAAACCGCAAATCGATCGTCGTCCTGCGAAAAAGAGGAGTACAATTCCCAGAATCATTGAGATAAATCAGAAATACCTCTAGATTTACATCCGAGAGTCTAGATGTGCCTCATGGGCTAAGACCATTCCTCGGAACCGCGCAATGTTAACTTGTCCCCAATCCAACATATGTACTTCACACAAAGACCTTCACCAGGCTGCAGCGCAAACAAACAAAGTTCCATTCTGGTATAAATTAGTTAAACCAACGTCTATGGCGCTGGATCAGTTCAATTATTGCACACACAAAATATGCACACACACAGTAAGGATTTTCACACATACAGTCGCGTAACGTTGCCGAGACG
>MU179357.1:30114-67702 GCA_016767475.1 Suillus weaverae | reverse complement strand
AACGTCACATCATATCACGCTATACACACGTCTACTTCCACCGCGTTCGCGGAAGCCGAATACGTCTGAACAATGTTCTGTTCTGGCCTAGTTATTCGTTCATCGTTTGATTCTTCTGTTGCGTCTGATACCGAATATGAGAATACTATAGTCATAGGTGCTGCAGCAACCGTTCAGGTGTATATTGCCTTGTTGCAACACGGATGATGATGAACAGTTGTGTAATGCCCTGGTTCGACAACACAAAACCAACATCAGAAACACACGTAACACAGGTTTTGTTTGCTTACCTGCACTTGGCTAATAGACAGGAAGCACAGAGTAATGATTGACCCCGTTTGAATGCGGAGCAATCGCAATTATGAAAGTAATAGCGAAGATAGGATAGAGTATAACACGGCAGACTCGATGACCATGACGACGGTATTGTGGAGACTAGAATCATATTAGGCCACGACCTCCTTCATCTTGCTTCGCATGCCGAGTAAACGATGCGCCACGAGACTGGTATACATCACAGTGAGTCCCACTTTGATGCAGTGGTGGACAAGCTCAATGTCGATATTATTCCGGCGCTCGCATCCACCTCGATAAGAATAGACAATGTCGCTTAAGATGTTAGCGACTACAAGCACCTGTAAGTGATAAACTTCAATCATGGCAATAGACTGTGATCATCGGGATCGCCACGCACCTTGCCCAATCCCATATCGCAAAACAGCGGTGAAGCTAAGTATTCGAGGCATCAGGGTCGTATCAGCCCATGTGGCAAACCACCCGGCTCACGAGTAGAGCTTGCATAAACCAACCCTGGATATGACCACTAGATGTAACGTCAATACTAGAAGACTAGAATGTCTGGAGGTGGTGTCATACTTACGGAGAAAGTGCCAGAACGTTGATACGATAAGCCATTTCGTTCTTGATCAGCGCGAGTAGACCACCAGCTGCGTCACGAAGATCTATCCAAATCATCTCCGTGTGTTTTTTTTGCGTTCGCAGAAAAGCTTATTGTCCCCAATACGAACATGATGAAAATGTAAAAAAGGAAGGCGAGGCGATGATCTGCGATCTTTCCTCATATCGAGGCCGACGCACAAGGGCAATGCAGGATTGCACTGTAAAGTGTACGCCTATTGCAATACTTAAGTCTACTCTCAAATTGTGTGAGTCGACAAAAAACGCACCGAATTACACACCCCCAATACCATTCCATCGAAGCGAGATCGTTCAAGCCACAGATTTTCCTGTGAGCTGTTAGATGACGGGACCTCAAAATTTGGTCACTGACGAAGTGAGGGGATACCAAAGCCGAGAGGGCGCTGTGGCCTATTCGTGAATATGATCAGAGGAAGTTAAAGATGAATTGGAAGCAGCAGTTGTATGGAGAATTCGGAACAGAGTTTTCACCAAAGGGACAGAACCCTGCCATATGCATCAACTTGTTGGGGGTGTCTTGCAACAGTCGAGACCCTTTGACGCGAGTGATAGGTATCAGACACATACACCCACCCCCTCAGATCTAAACAATCCTAGATGAATCTTAGCAAGGACTTGTGTACCATTTAATGCTGTCATAGCTGTGCAAATATAACGAACCTTTGCAGGGCATCCACACCGCAGACACGGACCTGGTGAGTGGTGGCCAGACTTGCACTGCTAATAGCTGCCGGATCACAGTACTCAGTCGTCGGTCATAGGCTGCCACAGGATATTACAGATTGGTATTGATCCCATACTACATGATCATAGTAGTGCGAAGTTCAAGTTACACTGGAACTTGACTAAGAGAGGCAATTCCTACGGACGTAAGTTATATGCCATCATAGAAACCATGTCAGGCCCGAGAGTTCAGAGAAGGTCACCTTGATCGCGATTCGCAACTGACAGGAAGGCCTGAGCATTTGAACTTTCACTCAAAGGTTTGATCAAGTCACTAAGTATGACACTAGACATGGATTTTTTGACGCGTGGGAGATTGGTGGCTCCCTGTGGCTCCGGCCCGGGAGAGGCCTTGATCACTACGCCGTCGAGCTTAACTTCATGCACACCATGTTCTAAGCTGGGCTGCTCGTCGAGGCAGCCCAAACGATATCCGTATACAGCATTTGACCCTTTGCTCTTGAGAACACCTTATCACAGCTGGTGACCTGCAAGTAGTACTGTAGAACACATTCACGGAAGGTGTAAGTACCGTAATACACAATCATGGAAGAAAACAAGTGTCTTCATCCATCAGATGCGTAGGGAAGACTGAAAGTTGTATCCAAATGAAATAGTCTGTTGCTATTGTCCCTATGGTTCCATAGTACCAGCGCAAATGAAACATCCTCGTGTCGTCGACCACGCATACAAAAAATATAAATGGTGTGCCAACTCAAGGGTCTTCAGATCTTCAAAGGATGATCAAGTTGCATGCTGTGTGATCTGGAATGAATATGAAGGGTGAAGATCGTACGGAACAGGGTATAAATCCCCGTCTTCGAATTGCATGTCCCGCAGGTAATATTCAACGTTTATGAACTGCTTGCTGATATCCATTGTTACGAACCCATTTGCCGCTGAGATGATGTTAATCCAGAACAATATGCGGGGAATCGATAACCATACCAGACATTGGATTCGCTCCCAAGAACTTTGCATATGGTCCGAGTGGAATACCGTAGTTGCAGTCACCGGCTTGAGGGTAGCCCGCAGCCCCAGAGAGAATGAAGTTGGTGTTATTTGCGTAATAATGCCCGAGGCAGTGGTCATGACCGTTCAGTACGACCCCGTTGTGCTGGACAACGATCTCCACGAGAGGTGCGAGTTCGGTTTCATTGGTGGCTGAAGACATATAACCGTGGTGGAGTTGAAGGAATTTCCATGTAGCCGTAGATTTAGCGAATGTATTGGCTAGGAAGTCGACTTGCGTTTGTCGGGCTGCATAGCAGGCTTCTGTGTACGGGTTCACATATACAGAGGTATTCTGAAAGACTCGTCATCCATCAGTTATTGGTTTGCATGGTGACAAATCCACAACCTTCAGATACGAGCTCAGAAAACAATCCGAATCCACGACGACAAAAGTAGCAGTCCAATCTTTGCCCATCAGATCGTAAGTCCAATATGGAAGCCCTTGTGTTCCCTGACAGGAGTGGTCAGCAGATGTTCCAAGGGTCCTGATATGATGAGCCCACAAAGTTCCAACGAGGGTCGTAAATTGGAGCAACTTTAGTCTGAAAGTCGACACCACTCTGACCTTTCACAATGTCATGATTGCCGAGACATTGATACCAAGGAGCGGTCTCAAATATTCCTTGGCTGTACATGCCAACCCACGCTTCCTGGAAACGTTGTATTCCGCCAGTGGTGAAATCAATTCCACTATCGTAAAAGTTGTCACCGACAGAGACCTGAAAACGGTTCAAGATGAGCGAATCATCCGAAACTATGTTCGAGGGCGTACAAATGCAGTGCAGTTCTTCATCGCGCATACTTGTCCGATATACGAGGACGTGTCGACTTCAGAGGACTTAGCTATATTTTGGTGAAAGAGCATGGGCACTCACGCTGCAAAGCAGTGGCATTGTTTACGAACGATATGTCTCCAGGATCACAGTCGTTCAGGACCTCGTTGGGAATAACGAGTCCAGCAGCCTGCAGTTCTGGAAGCACTTCAAGGCAGAAATGTGGAGGACTTGGTGTCCATCCTGTCCAGCCATAATCTACGAAGTCTTGTTCAAGGATTGTTCCTGTTGATCAGATATGACTACTCGCCTCCAATAACGCCCACCGTCAGGACCTCTGCACCGACTGGAGCGACAGTGGATTTCTTAGTTCTCACATATTCTGCAAGGGTGATTTCCTCCAGGACAAGAAGCGCCAGGAAAGACAAACGACTCCAGCTCCTCATGGCAGGAATGGAAGATTATTGAAAGCTGGCTATAGAGCGGGGCTGTTTAGCGGGGTGGCAAGTTTCGCGTGTATCACCCATGATATAGAAACAATATTAGCACAGCCGGTTCACCTATCAACTAAGGCGCACATAAGTCGCCAAGTGCACCACGGAAATATGCCAAACCGCGCGGATGAACATTGTCATTGTTCGACCACGTTCGATGTGCCCCACAACGTCCGCAATCGCGCGGGTGGCCGGGCCGTGACGCTCCCTGCGAGTCGTAAGGAAAAACAACGCACGTTTCAACTATCATGAGGCCTTGAGGCATCACGTGCCACGTGTAGACAGGAACACCCGAGCGCGAGCGCGGCAGCAGTGAGCACCGTGACCACGGCCAGCTATGTAAGTAGCAGCTATTGATATATTGATGTTGAATAATCGAGCGCTGAGCCTAGTACATCATGTGCACGGCCTCCGACGGTATAATGGCCAGCCTGTAAATGGGAGTATATCATTATATATAAAGGTGTCATGACTCGGAGGAGCAATCACGCCGTGTGATCATCTGTACGGTGTGCCACAATAATGGTACACATATGCTGCGAAATCATCTAGTACTTCCGAATCGCTCAAAGGCCATGGCCAGCTAGCATCAGAGAACCGGTGAACAAAGTAAATGAGCATATATAACAATGTATAGTACATAATCACAAGAATCGGCAAAATCCTGCCATCGATCGTTACATTATAATATTTGACCATGTACAGGAAAGAACAGTTCTTGATGTTCATGCCTTAGTGCATGGTCTGGAAAAGTCCCACATATGGCTCGAATTCACACTTGATGGGAAGGTGGAGCGCTAGTCAATAATCAGGCTAGATGAATGATTACCATCACGCCGTATGTAAAGTTCACGAATTCAAAGGGAACAATGTAAGTCAGCATCGTTCAAAAAATAACCATGTTCCCGCCGAATGAACGAGAAAAAACATATACTCTGTTGTGAGTGTTGACGCCATCTGCTTGACATTCACTGCGGAAACGAGAAATTGTCCAGACCCTATCTGGACGTGGATGATCCGTCTGCCTAGACACAACCCATACCTTGTAGTATATCTGTACACAAACTAGCATCAGTAAATTCCGAGTTTTCCTTTTTACCACTTATAGCCATTTTTCCCCGCCAAGCCACGCAAACGTTGAAAAGTTGGAGCCGACTTATTTAAGTAGATCTCTGTACTCATTCCGAGCTTTTCGCGAGCTTTTCCGACTTAATTTTATGAGCCAACTCAAAATGATTATTTCAAAAGCGTGATACCGTCAAAAAAAGTAGAATAAGCGGACAATAAGATGTGCAAAAAGGGAGGGAAAAGGTGAAAGAAAGCCTGTAACGGGGCTTGGAGAGTGCAAATGGTAGCAAAAAGACATCGTAGAAGAGATATCCTGGTGAAATACATCAATGAGGCGCAGAACAAAGTCGAAAAATACTCACAGAGTAGTGCCCGCTCACCCTTGGAAGATGCAACACTGTCGTCAGCGAGAGAACCTTTCGTACTAGCATCCGAACCCAAATCCTTAACAAATTGACGCGCCATTGCAATCGTGTCGGTCGTATACTTCGGGCCGCGCTTTACAATGGATAAGTGGTAGTCCGTCGTGAATTGACCCCAGTTCAACTCGGAAAAGGCCAGTGGAGTGATGCTTTCCTTGCCGGTTGATTTGTTGATCTTGAGGGGGGTTTTGAGGTCGGTGCTTTTCTTCTCCTTCTCTGCGACTAATTTCAAAGCACGTTCGAGCTGCCAATAGTAAATATTAGCTGTTGTTCAAATATATAGATGGGACTTACAGCAACAGCGCAAGCGCCAATCACAGATTCCATCTTTGTCGAAGACAGAGTGCGCGTGTCAAGTTCTGGTACATCAATGAAGCCTGCAATTGCGTTAAGATGCGTCGTTGCGATCATTTGCAAGATGAAGACAGAGCGGTAGATCTCAGAGGCCTTGCAGGTATCGGGGTCCGCGAACAGAAAGGCATAGCCTTCAAGGAGGGAGGCTGCCATCTGCGTCATGAATTTCTCTTTGCTGTCAGCATTCTCGTTCTCGTCTTCGTCTTCCTCCTCATCTTCATCCTCGCGTTCCCTCAAGGATGCCAAAAAATTAGCAATTAGTGCAATAGCAGTAGAACCAAAGTTGCTGCGCCAAGTACACAAGCGCTGAGTGATCTTTGAATCTATGATTAAGACTGTGAATAAAAGGAGGGCGCGAATAACACTCACCACGCCCATGATAGGGCCCCTAGGTTGAATATTGTACTTGACTCCTGGATACATTGTGTTGAATATGGCCTGCACGGCACACAGCAAATCGGCAGCCTCAATTGTCCAAAAACTCGACTGGCTACCTGCCCAAAGGAGGACCGTCGGAACGAACTGCCTACGCCAAGATCCGTTTCCCGTTAGCATAGGTGGGAGGTCCGTGTTTCGCCACTGGCCATTGCCTGCCGCTGGTTTGATTGCCATGTCTGCCAGCATGGACTCTGGCACAGCGGGAACAGTTGCTGTCGTAGAGGTGGTGGAAGTGGGTTCTGATTTGACTTTTTTGGCGGGGCGTAGTACCTTTGTCGTTGTTGTCGAAGTTTGGGTAGTAGCTGGATTCGATCTAGCCTTCTTGGCTGGCTGCGGCACCAATGCTTTCTCGACGGCCGTTACACTTGTCTGTCTCATTGTTAGGATGGACGCTACTGAAAAAGAGTGACTTACTGCTGTCGTAGTGCGACCCACACTGTGAGTTCCCTTCAAATCCTTCTTGGCAACGGGAGAAGAGTTTTCGATCTCGCTGTCAAGCTCCATAGCGTCGTCTCCGAACTCCAAAATCTCATCTCCGAACTCCATCGCACCATCCTCGTAATCGATTGAGTCATCTTCAACTTGAAGTCCCAGCTCACCCGCAATGTCCTCGATTTTCCTCTTGCCGGTACGTGGTTTCTGTTCTAAGGCGAAGCTGACAATCTCCAATTGCCTTTCATAGGGCAAGTCAGCGAAGGGAGTACCACTTAGTGGCAGGTTCAAAGCAGTGTCGTTGTCGGTGTCAGATTCCTGGAGGCTTGGAGTGGTCGACTAAAACATAAGGTAAGTACAGGTCTTGATGATAGCAAACAGCTAGTTAGACTTACCTTCGCACTGGTGGCAGTTCTGTTTTTCCCACTTCCCGCGATCGGAGCTGTGAGCAATTCAGTATCTGTGCCGCTGTCAATTTCGATAACAGTCTGAACACATGGTAAGTACACTTTTCGCCTAGGATTATCACACTTACCTTCATGGCAGCCTTTCCTTTTTCCTTTTCTGTGATAACGGCTGCACGCTCTTCAGAATCGCTCTCGTCCTCACCGCCGTCGTCATCGGCATACTCTTCGGCATCATCTTCGGCATCGGAGCAGGTCGCTTGAGGGATATACTTCGAAGATTTGGGTGGCGTAGATGGGGGTTCTGTTGCCTGTGAGAAAGTTGTTGCTGATGTGACACTGGTACTGGTGAGTCTTGAATCCACTGTTGAGCAAGGAGCAGTGCTCGTCCCACTCCTGCCGGAGGCACCCTTTGAAGATTTCCCCTTCGAGTGAGGTTCCACTTGATCCCGCCAATTGTTGACCTGTCCTGACAGACTGAATTTCTTACTCCTAAATTTTGCGGTCAAGTTAAAGAAGTACAGCGTTGACTCAGTGAGTATTAACATGACGGTGTGAGATTGAATGTCACTGACTCGACATTTTTTCCTTTCTTGTCAAGGCCATGTGCCTTGCCATCAGTGGGTCTCCCAGGCTGGTCAACCTTGATCAGATCATCAGGCCGATCCCACTTCTCGTTCTGCTTCTTCAACCTCGCGGCACTCACAGCCTCGCGTAACAAACGATTCTCTTTCTTCTTCTTCTTTGGCCTCACCTCAGACTCCAGCTCAAGCTCGCAATCCCCGTCTGCGTCCATGTTGTCAGCGCTGCTTTCCAAGGTATGATCACCTTTTGACTGGAAACTGGTTCCTAACATGCTGCGGTTTTTTGAAGGGGCGTCTTCAGTGACATGTGGCCTCGCTTTGACTGGCCTTGGACGAGGCTTTACAGGTTTTGCCTGTGCTATCGCTGCTGCCTGCTCTATCTCCATCGATGCCTCCACTTCAGCAACACGATTGATGCCGTTTTGGGCGGCTAATTCTCGTGCTTCCTGCGCTTCTCTGGTCCGCTGGGTGTCCGCCGCAATCTCTTTCGCTGTGTGTCGTTTCCTCGTAGCTTGCTTCACAATTTCACCAGGACGCTGAGTCGCATTTTTAGGGCGAGTAGAAACCATACCAGACAGGAGAGCAGCAGTAGCAAAATAGTCAGATATGAGGAGCACAACGGGGATCGATGAAAAAATTCAGCACTTTGGTAAGTGCCTCGCGAGCTTTCCCGAGCCTAAACTCAGACAAACAACGCTGCCATACGTGCACTTAGCCCTTTTCGCTCTCCTTGACATATATTCATCGGTTGCGTGCTACTCATTACCATCTTTGCCATGCCGTGCTCTAGACGAGACTTTAGCGTCCTCCGCATCCCCTGCACCAAACCAGGATGCAACCGCTGGTTCAAGAACAAATCTGGATACACTCAGCACACAAATGCGGTACATCTGCTTGGTGCCACGCCCTTACACACAGAACCGTCTCAGTTCAATCGTTCTCCTTCACCTTTCTTCAATGGAGACGACAATCCCTTACAATCCGATGGTGCCGGTGAAGAGAACCATTCTGAGATCCCTCGTTCTGCACAATCACCCATACCTGCAGAATTCTTCGGTGCTGGTGACCGCTTATATAGAAACTACCACCCTAGTTTAACCGGTACGTTTACCTTAGTCTTCGCATTTTTAATACTATCTAATACACTCATTTTTTAAAGGTCGTCCGTGTGATCCTGAAGGGAATTTTCTTCCACCAGGAGCTCTGCCTTTGCCACTTTCAGAGAAAAGTGCTGATGATTGGACTCCCTACCGTGATCGGTTGGAATTCGAGCTTGCTGACTATATTTTCACCAGAAACCAGACTCCCGCTGCACAAATCGACCACCTTCTCGACCTATGGGCTGCATCACTAATTCGGGCTGGCGCCGATACATCACAGGTGCTATTCACAGACCATCGCGACGTCTACAGGACCATCGATAACACACCTTTAGGTGATGTTAAATGGCAGTCGTTCTCGGTCAAATACACTGGAGATATTCCAGATGAAGGCCCGTTACCCTGGATGACTGAGAGCTATGATGTCTGGTTTCGCGATCCCCATCAAGTTGTTCAAAATATGCTCGCCAATCCAGACTATGCTTCAGAAGTTGATATGCGACCTTACCGCGAGTTTGCGACAGAAACGGATGAGCGCCAATGGCAGGACTTTATGTCAGGTGACTGGGCTTGGAATCAAGCGGTATGTCTCTCTCTTTCGATGTTAGCTTAACTAAAATCTATGCACAGGATCAAATTGCCAAGGATCCCGCTACTCATGGCTCGACGTTTGTGCCTGTCATCCTTGGCAGTGACAAAACCACAGTGTCAGTCGCCACCGGACAAAACGACTATTACCCGCTATACGCGTCCATCGGAAACGTTCGGAATAATGTGCGTCGCGCTCACCATGGTGCACTTGCAGTAGTTGGATTTCTAGCTATGCCAAAGAGTATGTTTCTTTCCAATTGCGTGTATTCATTGACCTTATGATTTTGTAGCAACTAAACAACATGCTAAAACTGCGATTTTCCGCAGATTCCATCGCCAACTGTTTCATTCGTCCCTTTCATTTATACTTCGGAACTTGAAACCAGGGATGACGAAACCTGAAGTTGTGCGCTTCGGCGATGGCCACTATCGCCGTGTGATCTATGGACTTGGTCCATATATCGCGGACTACGAGGAACAGGTTTTACTCGCATGTATAGTCCGATCTTGGTGTGCAAAGTAAGTACTTGCTGCTTCCTCATTGTGTTGAATCTAATTCCGCTATAGATGTACTTCAAATAGCAAATCTCTCGACGATGACAATCTCCTGCGCAAGAGAGTTCACACTGACACGCTAATCGAAGAGTGTGACCATGGGAAGCTTTGGGATGAGTATGGGATCATTGCCCAGCTTGTGGTAAGTCTCAGCGCATCTATTTTACTTAAAATTAACCTATTCATATAGCCATTCACAAATGACTACCCTCGAGCCGACATACACGAACTCATTGCGCCGGATCTCCTCCATCAAATTATAAAGGGGGCCTTCAAGGATCACTTGGTCGCCTGGGTTGAAAAATACCTCGTGGCGACACACGGTCAAGCACAAGCCGATATCATACTTGATGACATTGATAGAAGGTACGTCAAATACAATATTGACTATGGACAATTGGGTTTACTAGCATTATGAACAGAATTGCGGCAGCACCTGCATTTTCAGGATTGCGCAGATTTCCTCAAGGACGCAACTTCAAACAATGGACCGGGGATGACTCAAAAGCCCTTATGAAGGTATTCATCTTTTGTCTTATTTAATTCAGTTTTTTTTTAAACTAACACCCGGATTCAGGTATACTTGCCAGCGCTCGAAGGCTATGTCCCAACGGATATCATCCGTACATTCCGTGCGCTCCTCGAGTTTTGCTATCTTGTCCGCCGCAACGTCATCACGGAGACATCTCTCAACGAAATTGATGACGCAGTTGCTCGTTTTCATCAATATCGTGAGATTTTCAAGGACACTGAAATAGTTTCGACGTTCTCACTCCCTCGCCAACATTCGATCAAGCATTACAACACCCTCATTCGTCTTTTTGGTGCGCCGAACGGACTTTGTTCGTCTATCACGGAAAGTAAGCACATCAAAGCCGTTAAGGAACCATGGAGGCGGTCCAGTCGCTACAAGGCACTAGGCCAGATGCTTGTAACCAACCAGCGCCTGGACAAATTGACTGCATCACGTCAAGATTTTTATGCTCGCGGGATGCTTAACGGCACATGTCTAACTTCTGTTCTCGCTACGTTGAATGCTCAAGCCCCCGGAGAGCATGATGATACAGGCCAACATGAGCCACCTGTCTCATCACCCCCCGGAGAAGACGAGAACGAAGACTTTGACATCATTGATGACCCCACATCAGTCCTCGCACACGTAGAACTCGCTAAGACGCCCCGTAAGCACATCTCTATCATTTTTCATTTGATGTACTGAGAATAAGTACATAGAAGGTACCAAACGCGCACGAAGCATTCCAGAGCTTAGCACCGAGCTTTGTATTCTTGACTTAGCCGATCTCGTTCGATGTTTCCTTTTCGAACAGTCCAATCCTGAAGATGCTCGCGACCCCACTGAAGTCCCTCTCCTAGAGTTCCCACACTATCGCGGTCGAATTTCCGTCTTCAACTCTGCATCGTCGACATTCCACGCACCCAGCGACCTTAGTGGAATTGGTGGCATGAAGCGCGAACATATCCGTGCATGTCCCTTATGGAGAAATGAGTGCGCGCGCAATGATTGCGTGTTTGTGATCACTGACTCAAATGCTCGCGGGATGCTGGGCATGGATGTCGCCCGTGTCATGGCATTCTTTTCTCTTCGACAGCACGGCAGACCGATTCCATGTGCAGTGGTCCGCTGGTCTAATCGGGTTGGCAATGCTCCTGATCCCGACACTGGCATGTGGATGGTTAAGCCAGCTTTTTCAGCACAAAACACCCCGCACTTCGCGATCATTCACATCGACACTATCTTTCGTGCAGCTCACTTACTTCCAGTGTTTGGTACAGTCCCGCTCTCACCATCCATCAAATTCCATCATGTCCTTGACATATTCAAGCTATTCTATGTCAACAAATTCGCAGACCACCATGCCTTCGAAATAGCTTCGTAGCGCAGGGCATGTTCCAATTGCGCGAAATTAACCAGATGGAGCGCGAGATGGACTTACATTCTTCCCTCATCATCTAAGACAACCCCTCCTCCTACTACGAATCCCTTCCCACATCCTCCAGCCGCTTTGGCACCTACACCCACATATGGCCATCGTTATCCTTCACCGCCAAAGCCTACTTTCCCTCCGCCCAATTCTTCCTACATCACACCACCCACATCGCCAGACACGCCGTCACCAAGTTATTCAACATCGACGTCTCCAGCATCAACCCCTCCTCCTACTACGAATCCCTTCCCACCTCCTCCAGCCGCTTTGGCACCTACACCCACATATGGCCATCGTTATCCTTCACCGCCAAAGCCTACTTTCCCTCCGCCCAATTCTTCCTACATCACACCACCCACATCGCCAGACACGCCGTCACCAAGTTATTCAACATCGACGTCTCCAGCATCAACCCCTCCTCCTACTACGAATCCCTTCCCACCTCCTCCAGCCGCTTTGGCACCTACACCCACATATGGCCCTCGTTATCCTTCACCGCCAAAGCCCACTTTCCCTCCGCCCAATTCTTCCTACATCACACCACCCACATCCCCAGACACGCCGTCCCCAAGTTATTCAACATCGACGTCTCCAGCATCAACGGCATCTCCTCCAACACCCCCAGGTATGGAGGGCTGTACGGCTCGCATCGTTTCAGCTTCGTCTTCACCAGGTGTCCCAAAACACGAGCCTGTACCAGTACCCCGCCATCTCAAAGACCACCCCTCCTCCTACCACGAATCCCTTTCCACTTCCTCCGTGTATTGTTGCGTGGTGCATTTTCCAATTGCGCGAAAACCCAACTTACTAGTAGTAGTATACACTCGTTTTCCAAGTCACCTATGTAAATCTCTTATTTTACTTATTTTCGTCAATCAACTTAATTTCTTGTCACTCGCTTTTCACGCCTGAAGAATAAGTGAAAAAAGTTGTAATTAGCGTCCTTTCACGCCTTGTTTCATAAATTAAGTGACATAAGGCCAAAAAGAAAAACTCGTGATTTCCTGATGTAGACTGTGGGAATTTGGCGGTCACAGTTGTTTGACTTGGGAGAAAACTATACCGACGGATAGAAGGCATGTGTGGTAAATAGACCCAAACTATACTTTAGACACATGTATCAACCAGCTAACCGCACATGTCCAAGCAGCATTCCAAACTCAACACTAACCCGGGTACAGGCATGCACAAGTGATATATCTGGACGTCACGACCGCTCAAGAGTCAAATCATGCCAAAAAATTGCTAAGTCTTTTCTTTACTACCTACTTCATATCATGCTCAAGTTTGAAGACAACACCATATGCCTCGAACTACCTCTCAAGTACCTGGAAACGATATGTGTCACATTTATTCCAGACACCCCTGGTCCCCTAGTACATTTCTTTTCATACTTACCATCAAAAAAAAGTGTCTGATGTTTCTAGACCATAGAAATCATACCATCTACTTGCAGTAGTACTGCGAAATCTCCTGAGACACCCAAGGAAAAAAGTATGTGCAGATATTTCTAGTGTCAGATGTTGCTGATATGTTTCTAGTGCTTCCCCAACACCCACGCACATTAATTGGTCCGGGAATTGACAACTCTCCTGTAAAACCATCTGTACCAATAAAACCCATTGGTAATGTCCTTTTCTGTCCTCTGACAACTCACATAGCTGACCTTCCTGCTCCAGATGATAGTGTCACGGAGCCTGAGTCCAAAGTAGAGCAAGGACTCCCACCTGATCTGACAGACAAGGTTCATTGCTGTACCTTGCTACTTTCTGGCTGTTAATTTTTTTATTCAGACCATCATGAATATGAGCGCTGGTGTCAAATGCCCAGGCAGTCCTCTTGTTTCACACAAGTCTCGTATTACTAAATACTAGATGTTGTATATATGCGAATGATCATATACCACTTGCAACTTAAGCTTGAGTACTGGTGCATCATGTGACTGAAGTCATAACCTTCGCATTCATTTGACATATGCTTAACCCTGTTTTCTTCATGTACTCGTCAAGCAAAAACCATGCCCCCCACAGCAAGATGCTACTGCAAGTCATATGGTTGCAACAGCACGCTTGTACCTGTGGGAACCAGACGCACTCATGATCGCGCTGACCTTCACAGAACTTCGCAGAGTACTGCTATTCACTCCAGACATATCGTGCCCTTGAAGACAACTCATCTGGAACCCATACCACGTGCAAATCCGATCCCAACACTTCTTATCCCACCAATATTTGAATTTCCGGACCCCCCTCCAGTCTCTCCATGTGCTGTCAAGCAGCTCATGCTTGATCACGGCACACTCACACAAGAAGACATAGATATTCAAATCCATGGTCATGCTCTTCCTAACCTTGGCCTGAATTTTCGCACCCCTGAGGCGCTGATTGACGCTCTCGACTTTTATGATGCATATAATCATGTTACTGCCGCAGGGGCCCAACCCCTGAATGCATATAGAGCGCATTCATTACCTAAGGATCCGGAGCAGCATGAATTGGAGAAGTTGTTAGAAGAAGAGATGCAAAAGATGGACACCGATGGAGAGGAAGATCAAGACGTGGATGTGGATATGGCTGACATACACCTCGATGAAGACCTGGTAGACGAAGACATCGCTGCCAGTGCTGCGGATGTAGTCCAACCACCTCCCAACATCAATGAAGATATACCCAACCCTTTCAAGCCAGACAACGATTTTTTCATGTCTCATGGGAACTGTGCCATGTCAACAATTCCGCCCCATCTGGTCACCATATATGCGGTCACCACATGGCTACATTTGCAATGGCACCTCCCTCACACAGCATGTAATGCACTTCTCTCCATCTTAAATTGCTTACTGCTCTTTTTATCTCCTCAGCTCGAGACTCCATTCCGCATGCTACAGTCAGCTACATGTGTGCTAGCGCTTGATACCCCATTTTATACCCTTCCTTGTTGTCCCACGTGCCGAGAAGTATATCCGCCTGCAGGTTCTACTCACGATCAAGACACCTGCATGGCTTGCAATGTCCCTCTGTTTCTACCTGATACTACGAGGTGCGGATTTACTTGCGCAAAAAAAATACCTCATGTTAAGTATCCATATCTCCCTATTTCAGTTCAAATTCAGTCTATCTTAATGATTCCGGGGGTTGAAGCCATACTTGATGGCTGGCGTTCAAAGCCATGAGCACCTGGTCGATGTACCGATATATTCGATGGTGATATGTGTCGCTTGAAACTCAAAGCACCTGATGGAAGTCTTTTCTTTTCAAATGGTCCAAATGAACGCCAAGGACCTGACAAAGAGCTTCACATAGGTGTCAACCTTGGAATTGACTGGTATGTACTAGCACATTTGTGTTTATACTTGTGTGGTGTGCTCAGACACTAGTACTCTTCAGGTTCTCATATATACGCAGTAACATTGCACCATCACATTCATTGTGTCCCACATCATTTTCGATCTGCAACCTTCCCCCTGAGTACCGGTGATTAGTGCTACCTAACTATTGATTTTTTGATGACCTATGTCTTTTAGATATTGCACCTCGAACTTGATGTGTATGAGCATCCTACCAGGCCCGATGTAGAGACTCGCGCCTTTACAGGCACTTCCCCTCAGCATCTCTCATTTCCCTAACACATATCAACTCTGGTCCACAGGACAAGTCATGCACATCAGTGCGCCATCGCATTTCAACCAGCATTGCGGGTGCTCTAACTACGTCGCGCGCACAGTGCGCCTGCTCTAGGACCTTCGTGCACCCGTCCAACCATCCATTCCATGTCCTCACTGGTCCATTGGTGCGTCTTTCTCATGGTTTCTCCTTTGGGCTAACTTGTCTCATCACCTTTCGCATGACTACACGCTTAGCGTGCGCTACTTAATATATTACCTACTATTCTATCTTTAGACTACTCGGTTTGGTTCAGTGCTGGAAGCACTGCTTAACACTACATATAGTTCACGCCTTTGGACTTGGTTCAGGATCGATTTTTCCTGCACTTGACTCCCACTGTAAACTTGCTATCCTCAGACATAGAATCTAATTCAGTTCAGATATCCACCAGCTTGACACGCACCTCGTATCGGTTTAGACGGACTTCTATCCCAAAGGGATATCACCAGCTCTTACAACTCGCTTCATTAAACCGCGTGCACTACTTGCACTGCACACGCTCACACCACCCTTCGCACCTGCACGAAATTGCGCGCGCTCGTATATCGCGCACCTCTCAGTTCTCAACCAGTATTAGAGGCCTCCCTCCATACATTAGAGGATTCCCCTTCTCAGTTGCTGTCCTTTGGGCCAAACTTTACACTTGTGCACAGGATTGACTGTAGACCGCCCTGTAACTGACTTTTATCACACAGTCTAGATTCCTCTTCTTCACCAAAGGAACAGAACCTGGATCAAATTCAACATTTCCTTCAACCAATCATCTCAGATCTATTATGACTATGGAAGTATGGCATCAAGGTACCAACAGAATCATTTCCAGAAGGTGAGTAATTTAGATATCTGCGGGAATATCAGCTCATACCCTTATCAAGGCTGGCTTGTTCGAGTTGCCCTTGTTGCCATTGTTTGCAATAAGCCCACCACTCACAAGATTGGTGGCTTTGGATCACATTCGCACACTAACTTATGCACAGCCTGTTGGATCACACAAGCAGATAAAGCACAAGTGGCAGCATTTGTGAAGGATGGTGAGTTTTGAAGCTTTAGTTCTAATACTTGCATTAACTATATGTATCCCAGCATTCAAGGAACGGACTAATTTGGAACAGCGGGAATTAGGAGAACAATACCAACAACTAACTACACCCTCCACGGGCAATCTTTTCTTGGAAGACTTTGCGACACGCTACACCCAGCTTGCAAGGCTCCCATACTTTGATTTAGTTAATCAGGTCATGATCAACCCTATGCACAATCTTTTCCTCGGTATATTTTATTCAGTTTCTCATTTCATGGCTCACTTATAATCCAACAGGACTTGTCAAAACTCACTTCTACAACATCTGGGTGCAAGGGAAGGTACTTCGTCCAAATCATGAACTGACTACGTTTCATGAAATGCTTGCCAATGTAAGTTCATATTTTATTTTTTCATATACCTTATATCTCGCATAGTTCACTCTACCGAGCTCTTGCAGCAAGCTTCCTAATGACATTGGAATGCCCTCTGGAGGGTCGCTGACAGTGGATCAGTGGCTTTTGCTTTCAACTGTCTACGGCCCCATAATTGTGGGTTTATCTAATTCTACATAAAGACAAGTACTGATGGCAGTCATCTCAGATACCTCAACTATGGAGCACTTGTCTCCCAAGCACTGAGAGTGACCAAATCCTGCAAGATTGTGTGGTGCAGATTGAACGACTTGAAACTGAGAAGGCTCGTCAAGCTGAAAAGAAAATTGCGGATCAAAGGGCACTTGAGGAAGCTAAAAAGCAAGGTAAAGAAGCTCACACACTTGAGAAGGCTTGTATTGCCATGGAGAAAGAATTGGAGGCCGCTATGAAGAATGACACAAAACTTAAAGCTGCTGCTGTGAAGCAAGCGGAAAAGGTTTGACTTGCTGCCGAGAAGAAGGCCAAGAAGGCTCGTATCTCCGCAGAGAAAAAGGCAGCGAGATATCGCAAGAAGGTATGTATTTGCAGCATTTATTTTCTTTACTTATCTATTCTACAGGCAACAGAGGCACCTCCCTCCAACATGAACCCTCAATCAGAACCACTCCCCACTTTCACTAGTACAACTGTTCCTCCCACCGAAGTTCCCCCAATGACTGATGCAGGTGATGAGGGTGAAGACAAGCTCAGGTTTGGTCTGCACCCAGATGATCCTGCCAATTTCCTGAAGCTATCTGCTGCCCTCTGTATCTTGATGTGACAAACTTTGTCTGATGCAGATATCGACTCCACAGATGCTCTTATCTGGCAATATGTGACTGAATTACTCAAGGGATGTCTCGTTAATCTGTCTTACTTATGGCATGCCCACTAATTTGCGCTCAATATCTAGCTTTACGGCTCAAATGTTATCAAACCAAATCACCACTATGCTACACACATTGCAAGTTTTGTGCGCAACTTCAGACCACTCCATGACTTCTGGACATTTCTATTTGAGCACCTTAATAAAGTTCTCAAGTCCTTCAAGACGAACAACCACACAAACGGAGAACTCGAGACAATGTTCTTCTCAGAATTCCACTGAACATGTGAATCAAGTCGCTTGGTATGTCTCTTGCAGCTTTCATCTGATTAACTTGATGATTCATTCTCTTAATAGACATACTCATTACTGCAAATGCCCAAGGAGTCTCTGCCATGTGAAGTGGCAGAGCATACAGTGGCTCAAAAAAGTGTCCCAATGTTTGTGCATTTTCATGTAATTGTGTTATTGTGAGTCAGGGTGTGGGAATATGACTAAGCTATAGGGAGGTGTCAGAAAGCCCTGCTTCATGGCTATATTATTGGTCACTGTAGCGTGGGAAGCTGACATTACCGTGCGAAGATCTGGATATTTTAATATGATGACTCATTGGGACACTTTTTTGAGTTGCTATCAAAGTATAAAAATTAGACCATTTAGACATGACACCATTTATAAAATGATGTTATATTGGTGAGATGGTCTGGTTTTAATATTTTTTACATATATAAACACTTACAATAACACTATACTCCTCATAATCACTATGAAGTCCATTCCCACTTCTCAAAGGGATAATATTCTTGTTCTCTCTACCTCTGGTCTATCTATCAGGCAGATTGCTTCTAAAACTGGTCTTGGCAAGTCAACTATTACTAGGGTCATCAATCAGAACACTCCCAATAAAGAAAACATCAAAATGGGTTGTCCTTCCAAACTCACTTTGCATGACAAAAGAGCTCTGGTTCATCATGTCATATCTGGGAAGGCCTCTAATGCTGTTCAAGCCACCAAATTCATTAATTCCATCATCCCTACCACTGTCTCCACTCAAACAGTCAGGAATAGCCTCAAGGAAGCCAAGCTTAAAGCTGTAGTCAAGAAGAAGAAACCTCCTATTATCACCAGTTGATAGGAAGAAATGACTAGCATTTACTCTAAAGCACCAGCACTGGACTATAGAGGCTGGAAGAGGGTTATTTGGTCAGATGAGTCCAAAATGAATAGGTTGGGGTCATATGGTCAAGAGTATGTGTGGAAAAAGGCAGGAGATCCACTTAGAGAAAATGAAGTGAAAGGTACTCTCAAGTTTGGAGGAGGGAATTTGATGATATGGGGTTGTATGGGGTGGCATGGGGTGGAGATTCTATGTGAGGTAGAGGGAAGGATGAATGCAGAGCAGTGTGTGTCCATTTTGGAGGAGTGTCTGCTCAAAAGCATGCAAGATTCTGATATTAATGAAGAAGACATTATCTTTCAACAAGATAATGACCCCAAGCATAGCTCCCAGTTGGCTATCAAATGGTTTGAGGACCATGATATCACTGTTCTATCATGGCCAGCACAGTCTCCAGACCTCAACCTACTTGAACACCTCTGGGAATTTCTCAAGAGGATGCTTTCTGCCTACCAAGACCCTCCAAATGGACTGTTTCAGCTATGGAAGAGAGTTGCAGAAGAGTGGGGAAAGATTGCTAAGGAGGAGTGTCAGAAATTGATAGAAAGTATGCCTAGGAGGGTAGCAGCAGTCATTAAAGCCAAGGGGGGTAACACTAAGTACTAGAATTATGGAGATTATGTATATAAAAATCAAAGTCAAAAAGTGTCCCAATGAGTCATCATATCAAATTGTCCATATCTTCGCACGGTAATGTTAGCTTCCCACGCTATAGGGACCAATAATATAGCCATGAAGCAGGGCTTTCTGACACCTCCCTATAGCTTAGTCATATTCCCACACCCTGACTCACAATAACACAATTACATGAAAATGCATAAACATTGGGACACTTTTTGAGCCACTGTATGCTCAAAGCTTCAGCCAAAGAACGTGGTACAGTTGAGGCTCTATCTAAAGAGTTAGATGAGGTCAATGCTGATGGTAGGTACCACTTCCTTCTTATGCTTAGCTGACTTCTTTCATTTCGTGTAGCTGGTGAGGTTTATGCACTCAGCCCAAGGCATCAGAAAACTTCAATGAGCCTGGAGACATGCCGCTTACTAGCCAAGACACTTTGTTTCCGCTCACCCCTGTACACTGCTGATCAGACCAGCCTGTCGTCTCCCACAGTATCCCCCTTAGGTGTGAAGCAACTTTCTTTGACTACGTTGTCATCAAAGGCAAGCAGTATTATGCATCTCGTATGGTTGGTTATAACTCTTCATCTCTCATACATGCCGTTATACCTGACTTGCATGGTGAAGGGAGTCTGGGAGCTTATGGGGAAGTACTTGAGGTGTTTCAGCTTGACCAAGATATTTACTTTGCTGGTCAATCAATGTGGTTTGCCTGTATGAGATGGTTTAAGCCATGGCATGGGTCAAGCATAGGTTGGGAAGACTTGTAACTATTTACCTCATTTTGTGATGTGTTTCATGTCCTGATTAATTTTCAGTGCTGCTGTGGGTGTCTGCCTTTGGAAACTAGAAGAATATCAAGGGTCAGACAATCAACTCCCTAGTCTGATTGATCTTGATTGCATACATGGACACCTCGCTCGCACGACAGTCTCAATTGGCGCAGATGGGATAAAAGTATGGGCAACTATTGACTTGGCTAAGGAAAGTTTCCATTTGTTTGCTGAATGATTTGTGATGACTGACTTTTCACAATTCAGTGAATTTTGTTGCAAGAGATGTACAGTGCATGTAATCATAGTGTCAAAATTGAGTGAGTGTGTTCGAAGCTAATTCCCATTATCCTCTTCATCAGTGTTCCACTCCTCCAGCTCATCAAGATACTTCTTGTCCTCTGCTGCCAAGTCTTCCTCACGAATAGACTTCCTAAAGTCCTTGAGCCACTCCATGCCTTCCACAACCTTGACTTCCTTGTGCCCCTCTAACCATGCCACATTTACCATTGTGTTAAACAGGACTGTTGACTTGCCTGACTTGGGGAAATGAGAGCTCATCTTAGAGGGATGGGCGTCAAACATTGTCTTGTGTAAGTCCTTTGGTTTGGTTACTTTGCGGTGCTTTGATGACAGTCCAGCAGTTCCTTCCTGTGCATTAGTTTCCACCCCTCTATTATCTCCACCAGATTTGTGATGCCTATGGATCTCATCTAGGACCCGGAGAAATGCTATGTACTATCAGCAATAAAGGTAAGTTGGTTCCTGATAAAATTTGATGTCTTACATTTAATGATCGCCATTCCAACCCTACAACCTTTTGACTTCCTTTGCCTTGATTTTGGTCTTTACAATGCTCTGCTGAATCAGTGCTCAGCTCACCCTCTTCATATGACACATAATCCGACCCATAATCTGTATCAATTAGTGCAACTGAACCTTCGCACTCATAGAATTTTTCAAAGTCTGGAATGGCACCACGATGATGATTTGCTGCCTATTGTGCACATTATTTGTGGGTGATCATTATATTTGCGTAGTATACATTACTTATGGTCTGATGCCTCCCTCGACAACGTGAGTTCATTTGCTTATTGGTGAGCTTCTCCACCTTCTTGGCAGATATGAGGATAGAAATTTGCTGACTTAGGTTTCGCCAGTAGGATTTCATCATGGTGGTGATAACATTGTGTTTATAGTCATCGTCCTTCATCTCAGGTGTCTTCTTTGGGTCCTCTCACAAGCACTAGCAGAATGATTGGTAGCACAATAAACAAAAAGTATGTTCCATACTGTTTCATTATCCCAAACACAATCAATAACCTCCGCTATATATAAAGTGTTCACTTTATTGTCAATCTTCACTGCCCATCGTGGCCTCCACTCCTTCACTCCATTCACCATCTCATATGCTTCGCCATTCTCAAGAGGCAGGATCTACGCTAATAACTCTGTTCGTTCTCTGTGGACCTTGTGGTCTATTCCACAAAGCTCGAAGAATATTGGCTGTATGATGGGCTGATATAGTCAGCATGGAGTATGTTTGACAGTGAGTAGCCCATTACTTTTAAGTCTGGATGTTTATTAGATATATTTTTCTTGCCTGCAGCGCTCTTAGATGTACCCAATGTCATCATTGTGTCGACACCTGTCAACAACTCCTTGAACACATTTTTGTGTTGCTCTGCCCATTCGTTAGCTGTTTGCTGGTTTGTGAGGATAGCAGATTCAACGGCGGCAAGATGAGCATTCATTTTCTGCATCTCAGTGAGCAGCTGCTGCTGGAAGTTGTTATGGTTTATTGACAAATCGTTTCATTGCATAGTGCCATGAATATGGGGCATCAGTGGAGGCACCGAATATCCTTGCATACCCATATGCTCACCAGCACCCATCATGGGTGTACCAGGGGGTATAAAATGCCCACGAGATCCAGGATCACTGTATGGAGTGGCGTTCACTGGGTTGTACCCATTGGAAGGGGGTTGGTCAAACTGGTGAGGATGCAATGATTGGTTCAATCCAAGTCCATTCTGAGGTTGTGGTCCAAAGTCATATCCCCTGCCCTCCCCACTGTACAAACCCAACACTGATGGATGGAAACCATGGCAATGATCAGGCGTCATGTCCATAAATGGGTCGTTTGGAACCATCAGGGGTAATGGGACAGGGTGAGGATTCCCGTTTTGTGCTGTATTGACAGGTGTGTCTGCAGGAGCGCCAGCTCCGTCTGGATGGTGCTGCATCCCTAGGTGGTGCTGGAACATAACAAGAGGATGTGGACAACACGGGGGCTCATCCGGAAGCACCTTTTTGCTACCCAGTTCATGGAGGGGCAGCTGTGTAGGAGGATCCACCATGTATTTTCTTGTTGCTATCTGTATTCTATCTATATGTGATCCAGACTCTATCTATGTTCTATCCATACCTGAGGACATATACATTTAAGTC
The DNA here is from genome assembly GCA_016767475.1 of Suillus weaverae. Taxonomy (NCBI): domain Eukaryota; kingdom Fungi; phylum Basidiomycota; class Agaricomycetes; order Boletales; family Suillaceae; genus Suillus; species Suillus weaverae. Next base: position 44,916 of record MU179357.1, on the reverse strand, counting down.
CTATCCATACTTCAGCTTGAGTATGGTTTGCTTGACAGTCCTCAAACTAGACACCAAGTATTACATCTAACTAGAGTACAGTTAGTGTTCAAAAATCGCGACATTCCTCACTTTTTTTGAACCTAGGCAGATGACATTGCACATATCTAGTTTAGGTACAGTTAACACCTCTATCTATCCTCTATCTGGATACGGACAATTTCTCATTTCTGCAGTGATTCTTGATGTTCATAGACTATGTCTCAATTAGGAATCTGTGCAAAAAGCCATACCTTTGCGTACTAGCCGGGTTGTTTTCACCAAGCATGGCGACACATAACCTTTCCCCTGCTTTGACTCTCCACATGACCATCTGTAAGTTTCTATTGATTAACGGCTGTGATTGAATTGTGCTACTTCTAATAAGAATGTGACTTGGCACTAATGCTGTATCTTCATGGTTTAGTACCTTATCTTGGGGTTTGACATTGGTACATCATGGCTTGCCTTGTTATCTTACTGACTATTCAACAGGCGTCTTGCGTATCACTACATTCGCCTGACGGCTGTGGACTGATTGCACTACTTCTGCCTTGATATTGTACTTACCATCCAACAGGCACCTTACATATCACTGCATTTGTGAGCTTGGTGATACTGTTGCCCCAGATGCTGTACCTTTATGGTCTAGTACTGTGGTGCGAGACTTGAAATCAGTGAGTAATGGTTTACCTAGATTCCTTAACTTTGCATTTAACAAGCATATTAGGGATTGTGCCACGTATCAGGGTCATTGCATTTTTTGTGCTATACAAGAGGGATTGTGTGTGCGTTCATTCACGACCTCAGTGATCTAGCTCCTCCAACCAATGGCAACATTCAGCTGTCCCATGACAGTCCACATATTCTGGTCAACAGAGCTCCACAAAGTATTATTTTCAACTCATATTATTATTAAAAGTTATAACTACTGTAATTTAAAATAAAAGTATAATGACAACAATGTGGTACTGCCAAGGATGCTACAAGATACGAGAAGAGAACTACTCTGGATCAAATAACATGTCATTGAGTTGTGCATGCTGCCTCACAAGAGTGTTCACAGACATCTTCGCCTTTGCCCCATCACTAAGTTCAGCACAGTGACTTTTCCCAAAGACCTTTCTACAAAATCGAGATCAATTGAAGGCTAATGAGTGAGATATAAAAATGCACCTGGTCCACCATGCTAGGAGTCATTTGGTCTTTTGATGTGCTAGTCTACCAGGGGGCCATTCAAAAAAATCCACAATGCTGTGCCAAAATGGTATGTAGTCAAAGTTGCCATCAATAGAGTGCCATGTGGTCACAGACGAAAGTGCGAATTGTAACTTATTACAGATGTGGTCAGGGAGGTATATTGGAACAAGTTAAGACTTACTTGGCATGCTACATAGGCGATTGAACAGGGTGTAACTGTGTGCATGTTGATGATTTGCGCAACATGCATTTTGACTTTTTTGCTGAAAAACAAATCCCTCTTTGCATGTCTATTATTTGCAATGACGTCGGCACCGTTCCTGTCATCTCTGACATCCTTCGCAGAGGAGGGAGAAGTGAATATGGCTTTGAACGCCTGATAAATATAAGACCACTATTGAGCTATAAATTGAGTGTGACAAACCTGAACTAAAATGGTGCTCTTGAAGAGGCCCTCCTCAAGATTGTCCTGATCAGCTGTATATTTTTCATAAAGGAATGTTGGCCATGACGTTTCAGTCACATTGCCTTTTCCTCCATCCAAGTCAGTCCGAACATGTTGTGTACATTGAGGTCCAGTGACATCATACTGCTACTAGTATCCGCTGGAATACCAGACATGGCATTTGATGCCCGGACCCTACTATATACTTAGTGGAATATCATAAGCTCATTTACAATCATGATAGTCATGACAAATTCACTGAGACTTGATCGCAGCACCGATATTACCCTGATGGCCAGATCTTGCTGGAGTGTCTAAAGCATGGCTGTGGCAGAGAGACTTGAGAGACAAAGTGTGAGTAGCTTATGTAATCTTATCTTAGCTTGAATATGATTGAATATTGAATGGTTGCCACTGCATCATGATGATCTGCAAAAAGTGGGTGTAGATGTTAGCTCCAAGGTGTTTTGAGGTAGACATAGAGGACATTGTCACTGTTGGGATCAAAACTGGTGAGCCTCCAAGTCTTGATTCTCTCATCACATATCTGATAGAGCAGTTGCCACTTGCTAGTGAATGTGCCCATGGCATTCATCTTCCTCATTAGAACTGAGAAGGCCTTCATTAGTATATTTCATGTTATATGAATGTGAGTTGACTTGCCTCCTACCATGATATGGACCCACTGCGCAACCATTCCTCTGGTTCCAGAATGCTAACACAACTTGTAGGTACTGTGACTTGGACTCGGGCAATTATTTTATGATTGTTGACCAATTTTTCAAGGCATCATGATAGTAAGTACTAGTAGTACTAGTATCCATCCTGCTTACTTCGCTGCTCCTCACCAAATTTAACCACATCAAGCACTGTCTGCCACTCAGTGCCACTTTTCTCCCTGTAGATGCACTTTACTACTAGTACTGGAGCAGGATGAGCCAGAGATAGTTGTTTGGCGGTCATTGCAACAGCAGCTCCTGCTTCTGCTATCTTGTCAAGAAGAGCAGCCTGGGCTGCAGTGTAAATCTCCTGTGAGTCAGACTGTGGCAATATGGTAGTATCCATGCTGGGAGCTGAATAATTGATTTGGAGATCCTGGTGACCAAACGTGATATGAGCATACATGCAGCAAGACTTTAGCAAGTGAGCCCCTACTGTATCACTGCTCCTAGGCCTACTAGTAGTACTGGATACAGAAAATTCAGGTGTGTGGACTCAGCCATGTGCCATCATGCTATTCTCAACCCAACTTGAAGGTGGCAGTGGCAGCGGCTGACTTGGAGTGATTGCATTGGGATGATTCAAGTTGTTCAAGATTGTGTTGGAAAACATCCAATAGTAGTACTAGTAGTCAAGTTGTGGTAGCTAGAATACTATGAGTAGAAATTATTGAATGCGGCCCTGTTCCAAGTCAGCTTAAGTAGTAAACTCCAGGTTGGTGCACTGGCAGGGTAAGCATGTCAAAAAGTCCGGTCCAAGTCATTGTATGTGAAGCTAGCAAAGGGGGTTGGGATTAGCTAGTATGACACTAGTTCTAGTTTGCTCCCTTCCACTAAAGTGGACTACAATGGTCTCAATGAAGTGCAAAACTAATGGCACATATGCAATATTATGAAGTTACATCATTACCAATAGTGAATAGGCACCCAGGTTAACTCGAATCTGAGTCTACAGGCCATCAGAAAACGATAGTGACCTTACATGTTTGGTGTGTTCAGTACTTGGTGAGACAGGATGACCCCAGGTCACCATTGAAGTTGGCTTTAGCTCATCTAGTGACAGTGAGGGCAATCATATGGGGACTAGGTCCTCCCTCAAGTATTTCTTTATTGAACGTCATGGTAGTAATTAGGCTGTTATTCATGGCACTGGTTTCAAAGTAAGTATACATGATCACAAGCACACTATCTACTGTAGTGCATGGCACAAATCATCCAGCAATTGGTCAAACCTAAGTCTAAGGGCTTCAGGCAGGTTGTTCATCCTCTGCACAAAGCGTTTGTACAGGCGTATGCTAGCAGGGGTCACAAATTCCAAGGTTACAGACCAACTGGCCAAACCTTTTTCCAACACCCAATGTCCTGCCAAAGCAGACAAGGCAAGGGCATGCTTAAGGTGGGGTTTCCAACCTTCTTTATTGAGGAGTAGATAGCGGGAGTACTGCTTCACCAATGTGATGTACTCTAGTGAGTTGCAGAGAGAGGAGTGACCAAATGGGATCAGGCGAAGTCCATCATCTACACTCTCAGACGCAGGCTTCAATAATAAAATGTTAGTTAGTCATATAAGGGAAAGATTGGTGCTGACCTTGAGTGTATCCACAAAACAGTAGTCTAATAGCAGATATCAAATAGTAGCGATGCGCAAATCCAACATCTCTTGCTTTTCCTTCAATAGATCAAGAGCCAATCCATATGCTGACAGCATTGACATGTCAGTGACAATCTGAAAGTCAGTATAGACTTGTCTCAGCTTGTTTTTCACTTTGACATGTGCTGTCTCCCATCTGATCTCACCATCCACTGGGCGAGTATGGCACAAGTTTCTCCCTTGTATTGGGAGATGGCCTTATTCATTGCATCTGAAGCAAATTTTGTGAGCTCATCCGTTTCAGGAAAGAGGTTCTTCTGGAACACGGCCGTGACAATGAATGTTGAAGCAGATGTCTTCACATACAGGATTGTCATTGGTGGCATGGATATTTGTGTTGCTGAAGGGGACAGTACTCATCCCATCGATGGTGGAATATACATGGCATCAACAAAAACTGACCATTTCAACACACATTGTTTGATTTTAGGATTGATAGCTTTGACACCCTTGAGTAAGTTCTTGTTCACTATGTCAGATGAGGACTGCTCTCTGGATGATGGTGGTCCCATGGACTCTAACCTGATATCTGCTGGATGGTAACTGGCTGCCGCAGTGGTTGTCTGCTATTGCGGCATGTAGGGATGGAACACATCAGGAGGTTGGTCTTTGTGGTCATGAAGTCATTGATGTGAAAAAAAGCTTAGAAATGAGGGCTTACCAGTGCAGCTGCTACGAGCCAATTGCTTGTTACTATTCACGACAAGAAATTGAGAATGATGATGTTCCAGGCCATCTGGTGGCAAAAACTGTCCTTGTTGCTGCTTGGGCTGAGGGTTGTAGTCACCACGTTCAACTTGCATGTTTGAGTGGCTCAGATTGTTGACTTGAGGATGACTGTGCCCTGTGAACATGGTGGACTTAAGATGATATAGAAGGAAGAAAACTCCGAAACTTACTGGCATGACTGTGGCAGGCAGGTTCCTGCTTGACTTCTGCAGTGTTGTGGTGGAACTGAGGATAACCATGATATGCAAAGCTGTCCTGTTGCTGTGATCCATCCCATGCTGCTGCAGCTGGCTGTTCAGGCTGAGAGACATATTGCCTGCATTCACTGGCAGGTTGAAAGTTTGAATCATTGGGGTTGATATGGGTTTGAAGGTGATAGTAGTTGTATCCTGTGTAAAGAGATTAGTCATTCTGAGCCAGCTATTAAGATGAATGAGACTCCAAAACTCACTGTCATCAGTGCAGCTGCCACCAGGTTGACTGGGGGGATCGAGCTGCCCCATAAATGGTTGCCCATTGTGGTCTTGTGTGTCAATATACCCTGAGTCATGATGGTCTGGGTTATGGGCATATTGAGAGCAATAACCAGTTTGAATAGTATGCCCTGAATCAAGATACATTCATGTTGAACTCAAGACAATGAAAAAGAGTGAGAACGAACAACTTACTGTGATTACTGCTGCCAGCCAATTGTCAACCAATATTTGGCACTTGAGAATGCATGGGGTCATGTGATGTGCCAGCGACTGACTCAGACTGGCCCATAGGAAATGGTTGGTTGGCTTGAGTGTAGTGATGGTACTGTGGCAGTCCTAGGGTGTCTTGGCTGCCGTCATTTGGGATCAGGGGGTCATCGCAACTACCATGATAGGCATGGGCTTGACAATCTGTCGCTACAGTATAATCATACTCTGGCCCAGCATCATCGGGCGACACGATCATTGGTTAAGAACATCCAAGTCACTGTTAATTGTATGCAAGAAACATACTAAAGGACTCAAAAACTCACCAATCTGATTGGATCCATCACCACTATACTGATTCTGCCACTGCAGCTCGTTCAAGTTGGCATGACTTGGAAAGTTATTGGACATTGGCCATGCCGTAGCCTAGTGGTGGGTGTGACTGCCACAGCCTGAGGCCTGCCAGCAAGTGATGGACTTGGTCCAAGTTAAACAAGCTGGATGGCTAGTAGTAGTAGATGGCACTTACAAGAGTTTATCAACTAGTAATTGGTTGTGAAATGATGTTTGAGTTTGTGTGTTTGTCATGAGGTCGGAAACACTGTGACATTGCAGGCCACAAGGCGACTGGCAGGTACCGGCCGAGAAAGACTGCGGCTCTATTGAATTGTACCATTAGATATACCGACTTACCGTTGATGATCTGCTTTGAGATCTTCAGTTCTGACACAGTGCTGCAGTGAGGTACTCATCAATCTCGGAGAAAAGTACTGATTTGAAAGGACTAACCAAATTTAAACAGGTGTCCCAAAAAGGCACTGGTGACTACACTGCTAGTTAGGTTTTTGGATGCCATTTGGGGTGTACAGGATATACTTGTTAAATGGGCCCAACTTCTCCATGCTACCCTGTGCACTTGGAAATTAGGGCATGGATCTATGGTATCTTGCTAAGATTTCTATTTATTTTCATCTCAACGAGAAATCTGAATAATTTTAACTACTAGCAGTGGTACTGGTACTGTTGCACCGTGATCCTCTGATCAAGTTAGTTGCAGCCCTAACATTCCAATTCCATTTCATGCATAATATGTATCAGTCAAGTATCATACATCTGGTAGTATGTGATCATTCTGATTGGCAGCCACACTGGCAGCAGCCCCACAATAACTTCAAGTTGAAAGGTGACTAGTACCAGAACTACTAGTAGTAGTAGTAGTAGTAGTAGTAGTAGTAGTAGTAGTAGTAGTAGTAGTAGTAGTAGTAGTAGTAGTAGTAGTAGTAGTAGTAGTAGTCATGACCTGCTGATTGCTACAGTGCTAGTAGTATGAATAGGGCATGTGCCTGTAGTGAGAAAGATGCTACAAGAAAAAGTGTGTTCAATTTCTTCAAATAAAGAATGCAAGGCAATCATAAAGAAAAAAAAGTGAAGTGTCACCATGACATCATGATGGCTTATGCCCACAGCGGAAATTCCTGAGAGTTTGGATCTACATCGCTTTCTGATGAGGAGTCCCCTGAGCTCGTGCTTTCTGAGGAGTCTGAGTAAGTGACTTGTATGTGGTGATGTCAGTAAGAAATTATCCTTTAAGGGTGAACAATACATACGAGCAGCGCTCTCGAGGCAAGCTAGTTGCACATCCCCAACTGCAAATGATGTCACATCATCGCTGTATGTAGAGACACCAAAGCCAATGTCATCTTCTATCTTCTTCTTGGGAGTCCTAGCAAGCCCTTTCAAAGAGACGTGCAATGACTCCAAGCTGGCACTGGTGTATGTATCACCCTCGTCCTCAAGAACCATGTGTAGGAATTTCAGATGCTGTTTGCACACATGAATTTCCCAAGCTGTTGTTAAAGTGCACATGCACCTCCACTCAACATCAGCATGCATTGTAACAACTGCTTGAGCTGCCGCCTCAGAAGAGAGGTGTTGCAAGCGATGCTTGAGTGCATCACTGCTCTGATAAAATGCTCATCAATAATCAGAGATTGAGTTTTATTTGAAAATACATACCATCTGAGTATCTTCCAAACTCATGGAATCATTGTGGCAGAGTTGCCTGTCAAAGAAGCAGCACTCAAATGTGTTGGGACCCTTCCAACTGTATGGCTTAGGGTTTGCTTTTGCCCTCTTCACATAACAAGATAGGTGATTGATTATAGGGGGAACTATGGGTTCATTTATACCATCATCAGATGAATCGAACACTGTGACAGTATCAGAAAACAATAGCAACCTTGCACGTTTGGTGTGTTTGGCAGTACTTGGTGAGACAGTATGACCCCGGGTCCTCTGAGTCTTGGCCAGAGTTGAAGTTAGCTTTAGCTCATCTACAGTGAGAGCAATGGTATGGGGACTAGGTGCTCCCTTGTCTTTGTCAAAACTAGAGCTCCTGACAAAATCTGGAGGAGGAGGACAGTGAAGTGGCATCCTTGGGCTTTGAGGAGAGAAAACTCTAGGTCGCTTATAAGTACATGTATGTTCATATACTATTCCTTATTAATATGAATCATGATTCATGGTTTTCCATGCAATTCCCATATATGTAGTGTGCTGCTGGTAAGTCAATTTGATATTGAAATTTGAAATGTGGATAACCTTGGGATAACCTAACCAGTGGGTCATCTTACTGTTGACTGTGGTCACAGCCCTAGTAGCTGGTAGCCCACTTGGCATGCGGCGGTTCTTAGCTGTTGGTATCTTGCTGCTTTTTTAAATGGTGTCTTGCAGAGCTCGAGGTTGCTCCTGGGAAAGGGCAATAGACAATCAAGGACTTAACAGGCATTGCACATGTTGCAGTTTCTACAAGAGGTCTAGTGTTCTTGTGCCTGAGAAGAGATTACAGCGAGCAAAGGATGCAACTTTGGCAAATATATTGAACACTGGCTCAGAGTTGTCATCGAGCACATCGAAAGTGAGTCATTGGTGATGTACCGTACCATACTATGAATCAGTTTTGCTGGAGCTGGACTCAAAAATTATGAACAGAGATTGAAATCACTAAGGCCTGTGCATCTGAAGGCATATTCAAGATCAACTTCCCCAACACCTTCAGTGGCTGGGCCCAGACCTAAAACTATGGCTTTTGTGTCATCTGGGAGGCCCAGAGTTAGCCTAGCCTCCGACTCAGAGTCGCCACCACACCATGATCCTTTGAACTCCTCAAACATGCAAATTGATGTTGATTTTGCTATGGACTTTGATGACAGCTGTGGTTCGAGAAATGAATCAGGTCATAGTGGTTTACTATGTCTGTATCATGTACTAGCTGCTGCATATGATATCTGCTGATTACCTGCTATTTCAGGAAAACACACACCTCTAAGGAGACATATTCCAAGGCCTCTTAATGATATTGACCATCTGGTTGAGGATTTCAATGATTGCAGTATTGCAATTCATGCCATAGCCCCAACCAGACTCCAACACATTATTTTAACTCTGAGGGACACTCTGCAAACTGCTTTCAACTCATTTGGGCTCTGTCACCTATACCCCTGTTGTCCTTCCTTTGAACCCAACAAATTCATTTTGTCTTCATTACTTGCAAAAACATGTCCAACAGTTCAAGAAAGTGATTCCCCCACAAAGATCCTTCCTCTGCCCTACCCATTTCCAAACATGATGATTTATCGCCTCATGACTTGGATGAATTTTGGCAGCAATCAGAAATCAGAGACCAAAGTCCAGTGTCTTGTCAAAGATGTTCTTCAGGCTGATGATTTCGACACTAAGCATCTTGAAGGGTTCTCAGTGAGGAAGAACCTGCAAGAATTGGATAGGAATGTTGGTGGGGAGAATTTCACTTTCCCTGACGATTGGATCGAGACTAGTGTCAACATCAACATTCCAATGAAGTTGAACAGCAAAGAGTCCAAGTCATACACTGTTCCACAATTTTATTATCAGCCTCTTGTTGAAGTAATTCGTGCAGCATTCGCAGATATCCAAGCATCTGCATTCCATCTCTCGCCTTTTAAATGGCTATGGAAGGACCCCTTAGATGGCCACCAGGAGTGAATATTTGATGAGCTCTATACCTCTGATGCCTGGCTAGAAGCCCAGGACAATATTCAGAAATTGCCCAAGGAGCCAGGTTGTTCACTGGAGCGCATCATAGCAGGGCTCATGTTCTTTTCTGATGCCACGCATCTGGCGAACTTCAGAACAGCAAAGGCTTGGCCACTTTATCTGTATTTCGGGAATCTGACAAAGTATGTCTGATCATTACCTCAATCTGGAGCATGCCATCTAGTGGGATTTTTCCCTTCAGTGAGTTCTCTTGATTTTTAGACGTACTATTATTGACATCATCTGCATCTCTTAAGCTTCCTGACAGTGTTAAAGATACATTGAATGGCCTGTCTCACATATCGAAGACCGGCATGGCATCACTTCATACCCACTGCCGCAGAGAGTTATTCCATTCCTGCTGGGAAATCTTACTTGACGAAGATTTTCTTCACACGTATCGCCATGGCATCATTCTAAAATGCGCTGATGGAATATATCAAAGGGTATTCCCCTGAATCTTCACGTATTCAGCTGATTATCCTGAGAAGTATGTTCTCTCTTTGGTTTGATTCAGGTTTTCTTATCAGTATGGGTATTTAGGGTTTTGATCGCAACTATTAAGGACATGGGTTTATGCGCATGCCCTTGCTGTCTCACGCCTAAAAACTTCTTTGGTTTCCTTGGTCTACCAAAGGACATGAAACACCGTCTTAATAACCTTTGAGTTTATGCTATGACAAAAGTCACCACAGCCCACAATTTTATCTACGAGTGTGAAAACACTGTAGATGGGTTGAAGGTTGAACATGCCCTTGGAGAGGGTTCGTGGATACCCACTGTAGTAAGTGCAAACAGTCTCTACTCACAACATTATCAGCTCAGTTCAGCTACTTGCAGAATCAATTTGCCAAGAAACTAGGACTGCTCAGCCTCGACCCTTTCCACATGCTTGTTGTCAACTTCATGCATGAATGTGAGTTGGGCATGTGGAAAGCATTGTTCACACACATTGTCAGGCTTCTCTATTCCCTTCCCACAGGAAGTCAACTGGTCACAGAACTGGATTACAGGTATGTAGGCTTGGAACATAGCACTTGTGACCCTGCTAATTAGTGTTTCACTCTCAATTTCACTGTAGATTTCGCCAAGTTCCGACATTTGGTAACAGCATGATCTGAAAGTTTGCCAACAATACTTTGGAGATGAAGAAGTTAGCAGTGCACAATTTTGAGGGCATGCTACAGGTATTTTGTTTTCCTTCTGCATTAAGTTGGCTGACAGGTCCTCTGTCATTAGTGTGGTATTCCAGTTTGTGAAGGCTTGTTCCTTCAGGCCATGATGCTGCCATTCAAACTCTGCTGTACTGATTTGCAGAGTGGCATGCGCTCGCCAAACTCAGGCTCCATTCGGAGTCTACCATAGCCTTTCTCAAAGAGACTTTTAACAAGCTCTCTCAGAAGTTACGGAAGTTTCAACGAGATACCTGCAAAGCCTTCATCACTATGGAGTTACTGAAGGAGAGAGCAGCTCGCCAATGAAGGCTCGCCCAGCACCCTGAAGGTAATACTACCTCTGCAGAATCTAACAGTGCAAGGAAAAAGGAGTTCAATATGAATACCTACAAGTTCCATGCGATGGGGGCCTATGTGAGTACCATCAAGCTCTTCGGGAGTATTGACTCATTTACCACTCAAATGGTAAGTTTCAACTGCAGTTTTGATATCCATCTGAAGTTATGTTCAGGGGGAACTTGTGCACAGAGCACTAAAGGCATTCTACCTGCTGACCAGCAAGCTAGACACCCCAGCACAGTTAGCCAGGCATGAGCACAGGCAGCGTGTGCTTCAACAGGTGGCAGAAGCCAGAGGTGCATCTTCCCCTGGCACCCAGTTGCCTGCTGATGCCATCCCTTCAGCATCCTTATTGGAACATCATCATATCGCAAATAATTTCAGTCATCCAGTCAGCATATTTCAATTACTGCGAGAACATAATGATGATCCAGCCATCAAGGTAGGAGTGATATGCAGGATACATCCTTTGTTATTCTTATGATTGTTGATAGAATTTTATGCCCAAACTGAAGGATCATATCCTTTACAGGCTGCAGAAGCTTGACATCAGCTATTGTGACCATGTCTTCACAGACAAAGAACACAACTTGGTAATAATTCCTAATAATACACTCTACTCAGTCCAGACAATGCAGGTATATTATACCATATATGACCTCGGGCGTGAGTATCATACCATCAATGCTCAGACACACGCCGATGTTATGGTGATTCCAGGGGAGACTATGCCCAGCCATCCATACTGGTATGCCCACGTATTAGGCATCTACCACATGCAAACTTGGCTCAATGATGGGAGTCGACCTGTCAAACAACACCTCCAGCTTCTTTGGGTCCAATGGCTCACACCACTGCAGAATCATAAATCTGGCATAAAACACACTCACCTCCCAAAGGTTGCGTTTGTGGAAGAATCAGATGCTGACTCATTCGGATTTCTTGACCCAGGACAAGTGATTTGAGGGGCCCACTTAATTCCTGTATTTGCCTCAGGGCAAGGGACAAGCTCACTCCGCCATGGGAAATCTTTAGCTCATCTTGGGAGGGAACTCAAAGATTGGGAGGAATACTATGTTGGGATGTGAGTTTGGATATTACTTTCTACATTGTATTGACCCTCCAGCTTTTGTCAGATTTTCTGATCGTGACATGTTCATGCGCTATACTCACTTGGGTGTTGGAGATCCTGTAGCATTGCGCAAGATCATTCAAGATTGCCTTACCTCAGCTGATTCGGATGACTTGGATATCATCGACGATGCAGAACATGACTTGGAGTTGGAGGTCAGTGATAGCGAGGATCAGGAAGAATGCAGTGACGACAAAGAGGAGGGATCCAGCAAAGAGGAAATAGAAAACGAGGATGAGGGTGACTGTGACAGGGATGATGGTAGAGGGGATGAGGACATGCTTGACTGGGATGTCCCCCTTTCTTTTTGAATGACTCAGAATGGCCTCCACTCGCTACTAACTACACCATTAGTAGAACAGTCAGCCATTTTGCAATGTAGTGCAACTCAGACACCTGAGTTCAAAGGTGATACCAAGTTACTGCCTTTAATATGGAATGCATTAACAAACCCTTATCCACCATGACATGACTCTTGCTTTCATATTTTGATCAATTGTCTTTGACGTGCATGATGCCGGTTTGTCAACATGCTTTCAATTGGGACTTTGCTGCTATATCAACAAGTGTCTCGTGATATGCATGTTGTATGTAGACGTGTTCTAAGGACCACCGGGGTAATGTAATGCTCTATGTGAAAAGCCTTCAGAGTAGTAATACAATTCAATACCTAGCCTGTACACTAAGAAATTCTGGTCTGAATTGCCATACTGCTCTAAATTTGTGCACCAGTGCAAAAGATGCATTCACAACAGAAAGCTTTGTGTAGTGTTGCAGTGTGGCCGAAAAATTGTACAGATTACATAGTTATGGTAATCAATCATCCCTTGCCAGGTAATGCAAAACACAAATGATGGAAAATGTAAATAAACCATCCAGACACTATCATTACCCACCATTCACTCTTAGGCTGTGACAGCGCCATGTCAGAACATTGTTGCAGCTTCAAATGAATATATATTTTTGTTAACCAATGCCTGTGCTGCTTTCCATGATAAAGTCATGAATAGTCTTATCATTGAAAAATTGATTCCAACAAACAAACATGTTCAACAATTTGGACACGATGACGAGATGATCTCTTACTGGTAGTGATGTGGCAATATCACAATGGTGTCACCAATTCCTCAATGTAGCATAGATTTGCGTTGATCCATGCATATGTATTTTTAAGTAATTTTTTTTGGCACATAAAAAGCTATATCTGGTACCAGCAGAATTACATGTTTCTATAGTCATCATGTTTACAAAATCATGAACTCATTGGTTCACTGATGAGAGGTCACTTTACCGAATAGTCATTGAAACAAGTTCAAGTATCTCATGGGCCATTCTCACATCCAAGTTCATTGTGCAAGTCTTATCACAAAGTCTAGATGCACCCTAGTTTTAGGCTTATACGCCAGTTTAGATGTATCAATTTAACAGTATAGCCTCTTAGTGTGATTGTAGAACGCATAGGCTCCCACTTGACCCAAGAACAATGTATACGATCATTTGCTACCTGTACAAAAAAACCGCCTCCAATTGATGGGCCTGGTGGCAAGATACTTGAGCTTGCTGTCTCAGACTAGCACAGCGAGCGCGAAGATTCGGCATTTGGGTGGCTACAAAAGCCAGTTACCCACCATCAGACCATGCACATGGGAACCTCAAGTGTGAAAGTAGCTGTTTTATTCCAGTCTTCCTTTAACTTCCTTTCATCATGACTCACCATATAATCTAATGCCGAGTAGGAGTTCTGCCAATGACACTCCAACACACTTCTCTCAAACACCGCCTTCAATGAACCCTGATCAATGATAAGCCTCATCCCCAGTAAGAACTGGTTGTGATGGAAACAGTTGGCAAATGACTATGTGTGACGATATGTGAATTACCTGTTTAGTACTATGTCAGGATGTGCTGAATAATGTAATCTTCATCTCCACATTGTCAGTGTCAATGTCGTATCACACCAACTTCACATGTTTTGCTCGACATTGTGCACAACTCTGCACAACTTCATATACCACCACACCAACATTGCGTCGTATCATGTCATACAGCTATATTGTGCAAAGATTGCTTTGCATCACATCGGACTCACACAAAACTCCGCCAGCGGAGTTTTGACATGATATCATTGGCCTCGCTATATGTTAAAGTCTGTCTCTTACCACACTGTCGACCATGTTTCCATCCAGTGACAATGGGGGCTCTCATTTTAATGGCGGGTCTTTCTTTCATGCTACACACCCTAATAATCAACAGGATACATGTTGGGGAGGATACACCCCTTCCCCCCTATCTCCTGGTCTTCCTATACCATTACTGGAGGACCCTTTCATGGATTCAATTACACCACATCGGCAATGGCTCCCACAGGTAATGTACTCTATCAGATTGTTTCTTACACTCATAATTGTATTTTTAGGGCGCATATATGCAACATATGCAGGAGAATCAGCAAATACTGGCCTTGCACGAATGCTGCAAGGCGTTAGAGCTGCAAATAGTCAAATTGACTAGCGGTATCCAAATGAAATAGTCTGTTGCTATTGTCCCTATGGTTCCATAATACCAGCGCAAATGAAACATCCTCGCGTCGTCGACCACGCATACAAAAAATATAAATGGTGTGCCAACTCAAGGGTC
>MU179357.1:0-28069 GCA_016767475.1 Suillus weaverae | reverse complement strand
ACCGAATAGTCATCGAAACAAGTTCGAGTATCTCATGGGCCATTCTCACATCCAAGTTCATTGTGCAAGTCTTATCACAAAGTCTAGATGCACCCTAGTTTTAGGCTTATAAGCCAGTTTAGATGTATCAATTTAACAGTATAGCCTCTTAGTGTGATTGTAGAACGCATAGGCTCCCACTTGACCCAAGAACAATGTATACGATCATTTGCTACCTGTACGAAAAAAACCGCCTCCAATTGATGGGCCTGGTGGCAAGATACTTGAGCTCACTGTCTCAGACTAGCACAGCGAGCGCGAAGATTCGGCATTTGGGTGGCTACAAAAGCCAGTTACCCGCCATCAGATGCATCAGACCGTGCACGTGGGAACCTCAAGTCTTCCTTTAACTTCCTTTCGTCACGACTCGCCATATAATCTAATGCCGAGTAGGAGTTCTGCCAACGACACTCCAACACACTTCTCTCGAACACCGCCTTCGATGAACCCTGATCAATGATAAGCCTCATCGATCATCGATGATCGTTCAAACGTTCATCCGTGGTCGCGTTCTCAAGATCAGACCTGAGCTTTCGGTCACAAGATTATACTTCACTTCTATCTGTGGCATCGCATATTCAACCTATAAAATTAGGACTGATCTTATCGTGATGCCCATTGTTTCTGCTTTCAATCTTAAGGTACCTAGTGTCTATTATCATGACTTTGCCAGGCTGCCCTCCAGTCTCAAGTACCTTCAAAGGAGAGGAGAAGAAGCACTATGAAGAGACTAGTTTTGATACCGAAGTTGCTTCGCATGCCCTTCGCCTCCGTGGGCGTAAACTAACCGTTTCGATCGCATTCGTTGCTGGCACTGGATTTACGTTGTTTGGGTTCGTACAGATACTACTTATTTTCTGGATAACCTCCTGAGCGAATTGTGCTTGTCGGCATTCAGCTATGACCAAGGAGTCATGTCTGCATTGCTGACCGCTGGGCAGGTATGCTTGTTATTACATCGTAACCTTCAAAAGTATTGGATAGTCGTTAATCGATCTTAGTTTGAGAAGGTCTTCCCCCAAGTTGTAGTGGATAGCAGTCGGCCTAACCACGCTACCCTGCAAAGCTTCATTGTCGCAATATATGTGAGCAACAAACCATAGTTGTTAAATCGTTCTCAATGAGTTTGCATGCACAGGAAATTGGATGCCTCATGGGGGCTTTGTCTAATCTCTGGGTAGGAGATCGTTTAGGAAGGCGCCGAACAATTCTATTGGGTGGATGTATCATGATTATTGGTGCTATTCTCCAAACGACCAGCTACAGCTATGCTCAATTAGTGGTCGCTCGGATAGTCACTGGCATTGGAAATGGCTTGAATGTCCGTACCCCCGTATCCAGTGTGTTCCTTCATCTGAACCTTGCGTTGCTCGACAGACCTCCACAGTTCCTAGCTATCATGCAGAGCTCTCGTCTGCAGCAAAACGCGGCGCGTTGATATTGATTGAAGGGTCTCTCATCACTTTTGGTATCATGATCTCGTGAGTAGCCACGCTATGCCAGTATCCTAAAGTCATGTTTATGCCAGATATGTAAGTGAGCACGCCAATCTGACACTTCGGCATAATTGACGGCGCGCATTCAGTGGATAGATTTTGGCCTGTACGTTAACCTCTTCCTTTCCTGCCACCCAATTCACATGCACATAGTTTTTGGGCGAGTGGATCTTCCGCTCAGTGGAGAGTCCCCATTGCGCTCCAGATAGTTTTGGCTCTGGTCATGGTCTTTGGAATCAGTTTCGTGGGTCAACTATATAGTCACTCTCGCTCTCCAATCTGACTGGATTCTTCAGCTTCCTGAATCACCAAGATGGTGTTTATGTTAATTCGTTTATTTGGCACGCTTCTGATAACAGTGATTAGGCTTGTAAAGCAAAACCGAAATGCAGAGGCAATGGCAGTCATATCGGCGCTCGAGAACAAATCCCCAGACGATGCTGAAGTTCAACGCACCTATCATGCCATCCGGGAAACAGTTGCCATCGAGGACTTTGGGACCTCCAGCGGCCTTGGAGACAAACATGCGCCACAGAACTTCAAGCGCTCGCCTCTAAGAAAACTTCTGGTTGGCGGCCGGAGCCAACATTTCCGGAGAGCTTCTCTAGGAGTGATCAACCAGTGCTTTCAACAGATTACGGGCATCAACCTGATTACATAGTTGAGTATCTGCCTTTGATATAAACTTGTGGTCTGATGCGGTTTACATTTTAGCTATGCTGCAAGTCCTACCTTCCCTTCTGAATTGGCTGGTCCCTTATGTCTGCGACACTCTAGACGATCCTATTTCAACGCCTTGGTCTGTCGGATGTTACCTCACGTCTCATCGCGGCTGCCAATGGAACAGAGTATTTCCTTGCCTCTCTCATAGCTATCTTCATCATAGACCGTATCGGGCGACGAAAGCTCATGCTTTTTGGCGCTGTCGGCCAATGCATTACTATGATATTGCTTGCCGTTCTCGGCAGTGTACGAGGCACTGGAGCACAAGTAGTGAGCGCTGTGTTACTCTTTGTGTTTAACTCGTTCTTTGCCATCGGCTGGTTAGGCATGACATGGCTATACGTGAGCTGCTTGCTTGCTGTAATTTACACGAAACTCACATATGTCGCTACGTCAGCCTGCCGAAATCGTCGGGTTGGAAATTCGCGCGCCTGCCAATGCACTGAGCACATGTATCTAGTCTCTTTTCCATTCATATTGGGTACTGACATCTTGTTACACAGCTTCGAATTGGATATTCAACTTCGTAGTCGTGATGGTCACTGGCCCATCGTTCAACAATATATCATGGGGCACTTACATCGGTAGGTCATGGAATATCGCGCCGTGTATGAGGCTAATGTTTGAGCAGTATTCGCTGCGTTGAACGGTTTCATCGTTCCAGTGGTCTATTTCTTCTTCCCAGAGACTGCAGGTCGTTCGTTGGAAGGTAATTCTGCATTTGTGATGTATTTTGCTGTGGTCGGTTCAACATCTCTTCCAGATATGGACGTCGTCTTTGCAATGGCTTACAACGAAGGTGTCTCGCCGGTCGCCGTCTCTCTACGGCAGGACGTTCCTCTTGCAGGGTCACCAGAGGCGGATAGAATATTAGGCATAGAAACAATAGACCGGAAAGTCAGCACTTCGGGAGAGACATCGTGATATGTATTGTAGAGGACGTCACATCCTCATGGCAATTATACATCGAAAAACTAAAGGTTCTTGTGTTCTCCTGAGACGACGTTATTGAGCGTGCAGTTATCCTTGACCGTCTGAGCTACTCTCGTTCGAAGGCTGTTGTGTCGAAAATCTCGAGAATCTCATCCCTCGGAGACCGGCGATGGGAGGATGCAGAGGCCCATACGACCCAGGCCAAAGACATATGTCAACTTTGATTCGAAAGGAAAGGACGACTGAAGGTGAAGCGTCAGGGTAGATCTGGAAAGTCGACATCACTTAATGGGGCTTGGTGAAATCAAAACGACACGTCCCACCCTCGATCCAAGACGATTAGTCGACCATCGAGAAGTTCAAAAAGGCGAAAGACAGCAAGACATTCACAGGCTACCGTGACGAATACCTTGAATCTGATATTTACCATAACAGATGTAACATCGTTGGCAGCCCTGGAAGTTCTTTCAACTTTGGATCAAATCCATAGTTTTGCCGGAGATCAAGAAACTCAGATCTGCCAGAAGACCTTTCCAGCTCGACGGCTGAGATGGCGAGACTCGACTGCCGTCGGGCAGGAGCTTCTGATGAGAACCAGACGAAAGAAAAGGGCGAACGAAGCACCGTGACACATAAATGAAAGATGCTGCGAATGTTTTGCAAATGCTGGGCCATTGGACGTTGGCATGGATATGTTTATTTGAAATTGAAAAAGGTCAGGATACAGACTGGCCGTAGCTTGGGCGTAGCCTATATGTACTTATATATACGTCCCATCAAGCGGACTGTTAATCTTTCGTACGGAAGTATCCGTTTCAAACTCGGTCGGGGTCACGGACGGTCATGACGTGACCGATGACATCTCTCTTTCGATCGACGATCTGCGTGACGAGCCGTCAGCGCTTCAGCTCGCGACGAGAGAGGACACCCGTCACTTCCAATATTGGGTTCCAGCCTACACTTCGAACCCGCGCCTGGGAAGAAGCAAAGTTCAGGTGACTTGTTGGATTTGTTATGCTCCGCCCTGTTTAATTTTGTAATATGGCACTCCGCTCTTATATATAAATACAACTCAAATGAAGAACAAATGTCAATCCATTGTCACCATGCCCTCCACGTTCACTCACGAGTTCAACACATCCGCTTTCAAAGCAAAAGTTTCCTTCAGCACCGGTCTCTTCATTAACGGCCAGTTCCTGGATGGATCAGACAATACCACCATTGAGTATGATCTACCCCTGTCGCTAATCAATCACTTCTTACTGATCTCAACAATGTAGTGTCATCAACCCGAGTACGTTCTGTTGACAAGTTGATATTCACGATTTTACATAAACTTGATCCACAGCAAATGGAAAGGTGGTAACATCAGTGTCTGAGGCTACGGCCAAGGATGTCGACCTTGCCGTCGACGCTGCGCATACAGCCTTTGACACCACCTGGGGTCTTCATGCCCCCGGTGCTCAGCGTAGCGTTTTGATGTCGAAGCTTGTTGCCATCATGGAGAAGAATGCCGATGAGCTTGCCGCTCTGGAGGCATTGGACAATGGTCAGCATCCAGGCCAATCAGTAGATATCTGATTTGTTCACTAACAATCGCCAGGCAAGACTTTCAATTGGGCAAGAAATGTTGATGTCGCTGGTGCCATCGATTGTATTCGCTACTATGCTGGTTGGGCTGATAAGGTTACTGGTCAAGTACAAGAGGTTCGGAGCTTTTCAATAATCAATTTCGCTCATTCGCTGACAATCGGGCAGACTACTGAGGACAAGCTCACCTACACTCGTCACGAGCCCATTGGTGTCGTCGTAAGCACACGTCTCTCATCTGTCACATCTTTCTCTTATACTCGTGTCATAGGGTCAAATCATCCCATGGAATTTCCCATGTGCGTATGCATCAGCCGCTCGAAATGTCATGCACTCACTCTTCGCTTCGCAGTGCTCATGATGGCCTGGAAACTTGGTCCTGCTCTCGCATGCGGTAATACGATCGTTCTAAAACCCTCGGAATTCACACCCCTGACTGCCATCCGAATGTGCCACCTTATCAACGAGGCTGGCTTCCCACCCGGAGTTGTCAACGTCCTCACTGGTTACGGACACACTGCCGGTAATGCCATCTCTTCGCATATGAAGGTAGAGAAGGTCGCCTTCACCGGCTCAACCCTTGTTGGTCGCAAGATCATGGAGGCTGCTGCGAAGAGCAACCTCAAGAACGTCACCCTCGAACTCGGTGGAAAGAGTCCAAACATCATTTTTGAAGATGCAGATATCGAACAAGCTGTCAACTGGGCTGCATTCGGTATCTTGTGAGTATAGTATGCTGCTATCATGCAAACTACACTTAATATCTCGCCAGCTGGAACCACGGTCAGACGTGTTGCGCAGGTTCGCGTATCTACGTACAAGAAGGCATCTACGACGAATTCCTCAAGCGCTTCACGGAGAAAACTCGCTCGCTCAAGGTCGGCGACCCATTTGCCCCTGACACTTTCCAGGGTCCTCAGGTCTCAGAGATCCAATTCAACGTACGTCGTGGAATGCTTCCGCAGCCATCCATCCTTCTAATGCACGTTCCAGCGTATCATGTCTTACATTGAGTCCGGAAAGGCGGCTGGTGCCAAGGTTGAGATCGGCGGTGAACGTCATGGAACTGAGGGTTACTTCATCAAGCCCACCATCTTCACCAATGTCGACCCATCGATGAAGATCGTCCAGGAGGAGATTTTCGGTCCTGTTGGTGTTGTCATCAAGTTCAAGGATGAGGACGACGTGATCAAGCAGGCAAATGACACGGTCTACGGTCTTGCTGCTGCTGTTTTCACCCAGAACCTGAACCGTGCTATCAACACAGCGCACAGACTCAAGGCTGGAACTGCATGGGTCAACTGCGTTAATTCATTGAACTCCAACGTACCATTCGGCGGTTTCAAGCAGAGCGGTATCGGTCGTGAGCTTGGCGAGTATGCCCTCCATAAGTGAGTGTTACGTTCATGGTATATTAGCACAACCTCATAGTTGCTCTCAGTTATACTGCAGTGAAGGCTGTCCACATCAACCTTGGCCACAGGATGTGAGCTGCAGGAAACGACAAATAACAGGGTGCAGGTTTGAGCCTAATGCACGTGTAGTATCTTGAACTCTCACTGTATTACTATCATGTTACAAAAATATTATGACGCATGTGAATTTCGAATTCTCATTAGCGGAAGAGATCAAGCAAGGCTCAGAGAATGAACTATAGCGCACTCGAATAACTAGAGCTTGGGCCTTAATGACAAGAACTTCAAAGGCTCCTTTGATTTGGCCATTCCCGCTTTGACTGACTGCTGTAAGTCCTAGCATAATATTTTCTATCAATTGAACGTGAAAAACATATAGTCGATGCACTAACCGTAGCCTGAAGCGCAACCGAATTCCAAGTTGCCGTGTACTGCAAATTCTCAGCAACGCTATCACAAAACAATGAATCAATCTAAAAGCGTGAACAGACACTCGTACCTATGATCCCTGGCGTGCAGAAGGAGGTGCTTTGTTCCAGTCACTGCAACAGGACTCTTCGAAGCGATATCTTTGGCCAACTGCAATGCTGCAGCCACGACTACGTCCCTCCCACCTTGAACGACCCTAGAAACAAGGCCGAGCTTCTCCGCTTCGTCACTCGAGAACGTCCGTGCCGTATACGCGAGCTCGCGAGCTAACGAATGATTGCCCGTAATCTTTAGCAAATAAGCTAGCGTTCCTGCGTCAGCCGCCAGCCCCATCCCGACTTCCTATACGCAGTAGCCTTCAGACAAACGACCGAGGAACCATGTGACTAACGAGCCTTGATGGAGAATTTCGCGTCTGATGCTGCGTATCGGACGTCGCACACGGAGATGATGTCTATCCCGAGACCAACCACGATCCCATGCACTGCTGCTATGACGGGAATCGGGCACCGCTCAGGTGCTGCTACAGCGTGCTGGATGTCGAGGATATCGTCGCGGATAAGAAATGCGCGACGTGCGGGATCCGTGGCATCGCTGGAACCGAGCTTCATGAGTCCCTGGACTGCTGGAGATCAGCCGTTCGCCTGCTTCGGCGGGACGGAGCTCTTACAGTCGATTCCGGCAGTGAATACCGTGGGCAATGCGGACGAAAGGACGACCGCGCGGATGTCATCCGGATGCTTCGAAAGTGCGTCGAATGTACATCCATACTCCTTCCAAAACCTGCACAATCATATGGCGTGAGCACTGGCAGTTGCGGAAATTGCGGAGCGACTTACTCTGTACTGAATGCGTTGACTGGCTGTCTGACAGGGAATGGACAGTTTGGTCAAGATCTGAGAGATTTGTCACAGTACCTGTTTAACTCTAACAACAATACATGCGGAGCAGGACTGGAGATTTTGATGTACTTGCTCTTGAGACTGGTCATGTTGCAATTCAAGATGCAGCTTAATTGAGGATGTGCTTGGGATGTGCCACCCCCTGCGATTTGTTTTCCAACTCCGCGAGCGCCTGCTACTAGCCCAGTCTCTTCTATAGATATTCTGCTTTCGATGACAATGTCATGTATATTAGCAGATAGATGCGCCATATATATGTCTACCTTTGGTCCCTGTTTGACGGTCCAGGTGGTAAGGATGAGATTACGAAGGGGTAGGAGTAAGTTCAGGTGGGCGTGAAGGCCTTAAGGGCAAGCACAAAACAGTACAACTTCGGAGAGGGAACACGACTCATATGCGGCAAAAGCATCAAGGAGAAGTTGGCCATATGGCCACAGCAGCAGGCCACATACAAGGCAACTGCGCGGAAATGGAAGAGGAATGGTTAAGTTCTCAACGGCAGTTACGGTGCACGAAGGAAAGGCCATGCACTCTAATATTATGAAACTCACTGACAAACCGGTAGAAGTTCAGCTCTAAAGCCGCATGAGTCCTCTCTTATTATGTACATCGCTGCAGAAACAATACCATCAGGAAGAGGTGTTTTGAACACCTGCACATTGACAACACAGATTTAGGCAACTCTATCGAACAGTGCTGTTCCAGTGTCCTACAAAGCCTATTTCATGCCTGAAGTTTATATAATATGAAGGGATGAGCATTAATATGAATTGCATGTGACACGAGCGACTCACCAACAGCCGGCTCCAGCGTTGTGTTGATCATGTGTGAATCATGTGCTATTGGCAGCTGATGAGAGTGAAACGTTTGTCCAGGAACCATGCAAGGAAGATTTTCTAGCAGACATTCCCTGAGACACTCGTGCGCGAGACACTGTTGACTAGTAAGGCGCAAGCTGGGGTCAAACTTGAGGAGATCAGAGATGCAGTCGACAAGTCGGCGAGGTGTTTTCTTGTCGAATATTTCATATATGTTTCTCGGTTCAGTCTGGGACATCACAAGAGTCAAATACTCCGCAAACTAGGATGCATAACACACCTGAGGAAATTTGAAGGCAAGACGCCTTGCCAATTCTAAGCCAGAGGACCATGGACCACCTCCGTAAGATCTTCCGTGTTCGTCCACGCCATAATCTGCAGGGTCGCCAAGTACTTTGATGATTCGGTTCATCTGATCGACTTCTCCAGAACCAGGAAATATGGGCCTCAAGTTGACCAGCTCAGCCATGATCGCCCCGAGGGCCCACATGTCTACCGGCGTAGAATAGTCTCTCTGCTTGAGCAGCACCTCAGGGGCGCGATACCACCGAGCTGAGACATACTCCGTGTAAGGTGGAATGCTTGATATCTCCCTTGCAGAATCAAAATCTGCAATTTTGCAGATAACTGAAACATCGTTCTGTTCACCTTCATCTGGTTGCGACTGTAAGAGCCCTGAGGTAGCGACAAGAATATTTTCAGGTTTCATGTCACGATGGAAATAACCCGAAGAGTGAATGTGGTGCAGTCCAGCTGCTATCTGTTGAAAGATGCAAGACAGAAGGCCAGTGGCCAATGGCCGCCCCTTGCGGGCTCTCATGAATCGGTATAGGTTTCCTTCCATAGCTTCAAAAATGAAGTACAGTTCCGAAGTTTCACTCGAGAGAAAGACATCATAGAGACGGACTATGCATGGATGGGGGGTCAATGCACGTAGTGCCTGTAGTCGATTAAACAGGACGCCTGCTGTGCCAGAAGATTCACTGAACCTTGAGCTCCTTGAGATACTGGCACTCGCCCCAACCATATTCAAACCTTCGCTTGAGTTTCTTCACGGCCACCAAACGCATACCTGTCCATTCTGACCTCGCGACACCATCGATATAAGCCGCAAAGGGAGGTGGCACTTCATGTGGTAATTTTCCGTGCCAGTCACATAGGAAAACTGATCCAAATGAGCCCTCGCCTATATTCTTGATGACAATAAATGATCGCTGTGAGCCTGAAAAAGCACGTTGTCAGAATATCAAAGCTATCGCCCTAAATAAGTCCCACTTGTTGTAGAATCGCCGAGAATGAGGTTCCCTGCATGGATGGACACATGAGGAATACCAACGGAAGAAATCAATCCTCCAGTAGCGTACAATTTCTCCGAGGTAGTGCGAGGCAAGTCACTTCCAGACTGTTCCTGTCCTTGGCCATCGTTTTGGGTCTCGGGTGACATCGATGTTTCTTCGAAAGGTTGTGAACACGCAGCAGCAGCATGTTCTGCGCGGAGACGTAATCCAACCAGTTTATCACGGATGGTTCACGCTTGCCTTGTGTCACTGTGTCGATTACAGTTGTCAAGTCCTGAAGCTGTACATGGAATTTTCATAGCAGTACTTGGGAGATCTATGACAGAAGAACTTGGTTTCAACTTTACCGTGACTGAGTGGCGCAAGTCGCCGCGCAAGTTGCAACAGAAGCGGACCGGCATTATCCGGATGAGGGCTCAAACGTTCTACCATGGTGAGAGGACTTCTCCCCACAGGCAGATGGGTTGGAGTCTGACACCACTGCACCTTACATTTTCCTCCTTCCGCAGCGTTACGAGGCAGCGCAGCTTCGTCAGCAATTAGTTTTTTCTTCAAGTCGTAAGTTACTGTTCAAGGCAAGTCCAAGGTTGGTGTTTTCGCCCATGTTCATGCATATACCGTATTGATGCGTCTCTAAATCAATTTAAACAGTTCACTGCATACGGTGCAGAATATAGATGTCCTTGGACTGCCTCCCCGATTTCTATGTGAGATTCCATTTGGCTGGCTTGTTATCTGCGGCTGCGCTTCTTGCAAAATTTTCTGATATTCAAATGTCAGAACATCGAGAAGTCTAGATTGCCTTGCTAGAATGTGGCCAGTCAGAATCATCAGATCTCAGAGCCAATGTTGGTACCTTGATAATCATGCACTCCTGTCGAGCCTATCCTGTACTCTCTCCTGGATGCTCCCCTCATATTGTCTGGTCTTCAGATCCAAGAATAACCACGTCGAATTGTTCAGCCATGTTCCTCATACATGCATGGGCTTAAGCTTGTGCAATTTTCCAACAAGCCCCTTCGTTTGAAGAAGCGCCGATGCTTGATCTTGTAACCCATGTCGCATCATTCAGTTGGGCCGACAGCACTTTCAGTTCGAACAACACTACTCCTATGCTATGTACAGCGCACAGTTGGCGGTTATTCCAGGGCTTGAAATGAACCTTCTTAGTGTACATAGTGCGGGGGCCAAATCAAAAACCATCATGTAAGTCTAGGCACTCCACTTCAATTCTTGGTTTCTGGGATGACGGCCAGCGTGTCTTTCATATCGAAATAAGCACGGAGAATATCTCCACTTTGAAGAGGGCTATAAGGGAGCAGAAGACCATTTGATTCGATGACATCGCCCCCGACTCTCTCGACTTATGAATGGTGAGTGATCGCCCAAGATCTGGCACGTTGACGGCTAGCGCTGGTATAATTTCATGTCCTGAAAGGTCCATTTCTGTTTCGAGACGGAGTGACTGATGATTTATATCCAAGATCTTGTCGAGCTCCCACTCGACGGTTGAAAAAAAAAAACAAGACAGACACGGAAAACGATACGAATGACTGCTTGCCTTGTCAATCGAACAAGTAATAGACGGTCGACACGATTCAACCGCGCGTCTCTTTTATGGCCGACTCACGCGGCTCTGTTTACACCAACACCTAAAAGTACGTTCATTCACTCGACATATCTACTTCAACTGGATATTGCCTCTACCCATTTTTAATCAACAGCGTCCTACGTATCGTTCGATCAACAACGGCATCAATGCGACAGTGGATACTTGACTCACCAGTGTGGTAAAATACGAGCAGAAGTAGTACTCGCCCGTAACATCATACTACAAGGCGCAAAAGGTGAGTCATCAGGGGAAAACTCGACGCAAGGCAAACTACTTCTGGTTGGCAGGACAAGCCATCACAACAGTCTTTTGTTTTGCAACTCTGGTCCGGTCCTGCACATGCATTGACAGACATGATAGAAACCGCCAAAGCAACAATAGCGGCGAGAAAGGAGAAACGCATTGTCTGTGTGTGGTAGTATGAACTGCTGAGGTCCTCGAATGGTTTCTTTGAGATGTGGTGGACGGTAGGAAGCTGGCTTGTTTTTATACTGTCGCGACGGTTGACACTCAGTGTTGTAGACATGGCAGAACGGGCTTCCCTTGTGTGTGTTCCCGGGCAGCGGGTATTTACGATTCCCTCCATTCATTTCGTAATACTCGAAGTTGGTGACTCCTGATAGGACACTCAACTCACATCAAATTAGTTGTCAATCTCTGCTCACACATTTTGAGCAAAGTACAGAAATCGACGCAAAGGATCTCGGTTACCGTTGCCGAGACGAGTATCAGGATGCATTTTGAACTTCTGGATTTTAGTGACTTTCTGTTTTGGTAACACCGCGCGACGACATGTACAACACTCGAGTTCCCTGTCCAGCTCAAATGCTCACACGATCCTTCACCCTTTTCCCTAGTTTTTTACTCCACCTAAACACGTTCTGCGACTACCGCAATCCCTTAACATTGTACTACTGTCTCGCAAGAAGCCCAGTCACTATTAATTCACTCAACGGAAATCAACAAACACGCTATGTAAGATCTTTCGCACAGACATCGTGATGTCGGTTCTGCTTATGACTTTTTGACTCCTGATCTTTCTGAGTTTTGGTGAGTGATAGTTGAAGATTTGTTGCTGGACTTATACTTCTGTGTTCTTTCAACCTTGCGCGTACTCACTGCGCGGGATTCGGAACTTTGATCAGTAGGTGCTCGGATTCTGAACAAGTTTAATTCTAGGAACTCCCATATGCGGCACTTTGCTTACATCGAACTACACCTGGCGGATGCTCGCTGTCACAGTCTATTACAGTTATACATGTGCGTATATCTACAAATATCTCTCGGGGGCCAAGCCGTGACATTCTCATGAAAGATCATTACATGCATATGTGGCAGAATTTGAGCCGATCAAGTGAAGTTAGTCGGAATCTTGACTCCGTAGGGAACCACTATCTTCATTCCATTCCAGTTTGACTACAGGAACTTCACAGATGTCACAACCTCCTTTTTGGCGGGAAAACGATAATCTTTGACGCTACACGATAGACTCAGCAACCAACTACTAGTAACTCGTGCGTCAGTACCATGAACCACACTATCGGTGTGAAAGCAAAAACATGACTTTGACTCGCTAGGCATAAAAAGGCGACCTTCCATGCCGGTGAGTCATGTGGTTAAATACAGGACACAAACCACTGAAACTCACGCAATGCTTCTTAGAGCAGGTGCTGCATGGACGATCTTTCGCGCACAAGCGGGACATTTCTCAGTGCCACCGTCAATGGGTGTGGCAGAGTTTGATGATGCCAAAGCAGTAACGACAGCGAGGGTAATTGCAAAGGAGAGAACTTAACGCATTGTGTGTGAGGATGTGATATAGGATCAAATAAATCTGAAGGGTTAGTAGGAAGAGATCTTGCTTTGATATGCTGAATAAGGTTCTTCATGGTCATGGGCATGCATTTTAGGAAGAACCTACCCACCGTTGATCCACCGGAATCCCCTTCATACCCTCGCGTCAAGCAAACGTCCAAGCTTTGAAGGTATCCTAAAATTCTTGCGTGGATGTGCCGCATTCGGATAGACAATATCTGCAGTGCCAGCAGATTGCCATGTAAGGTCTGTTGGTAATTTGGTGTGGAGCAGTTGAAAATCCCTCCGACAGCGAAATTCTGTTGACGAGTCGAACCCTGGCAGTGGTGCGTTCAAAATCATAATCGGCACTGTCTACGATCTCTCAAACACTCATTCCAACAGACATCCGTTGTCAAACTACCTATACCACTGTTAATATGTGGACTGCCGACAAAATTGACGCCGAAACGCAACATATCGTAGCGACTCGGAGTCCATAGTAAAAGTCGACAATGAGTTGGCACCGATTGTATCACCATTGTATGTGCATTTAGGCTCCTCTATATGTACCTGTCAATCTTCGTGACCAGGAAGAAATCAGATGTAGCCTATTTATTTGATTCAAATTTCATACAAATAGTCGAGAGGGAAACTCAGTGGCTTTGACACGCTAGTGCATGGTGAACATGGAGGGCCGAAACGAGGTGTCGTCATTCAAATGATAAGAGAAGATGTTAGCATCACTTGAAGAACATGGGGCCTCGTTCAGGTTGGAGCATACATGAGTAGGGTAGCTGAGATTTTGAGGTCTTGATCAAGAACTTCTTCATGTACAACGGAGGAAGAGAGCAGTCCGCTAGTGACTACTGGTCTGCAGCTTGCCCTGAGGCTGGAGTGCTTGCAGCCTGAGTGCACTGGCATATAGCCTAGTATGAGAGATTCGGATTTAAAGCGCTTCAAGTTATTATTCAACTCTGAGGCGCCTTGTACCTACCGAACCATCAAGAATGTGTGTCATGGAAATGCAAGCTGGCCAATGACTGAGTACTGAGTTGGAACTCGCGCGGTTTACGACGCACATCAGTAACCGTTGCGTCGGAAACCGAAGACAGAGGGGTGTAAAGATGCCAAGGTGATAGTGCCGTAACTTATGGCCCGCTTCGCGCCGAGCGAACTGCACGAAGCATTCTTTGATCTCAACTAACGGGGCCCGTCAGCCTATCAGCATCTTTGCGACTATTATATAGTAAGTACCTACTTACCTTGTCACATTCAGATGGACTGAGACTCTTCTTTTCCTCACCTTTTCCCATGACTAGTCGACAGTCTCCTTGCGCTTGTTTCCCACTGAACACCCTTCATTGGGGTAAGGTTAATCATGGAACGCACAGCAGCCTTAAGCCTACCACAATACCCGCACCAATGTTGGTACAATACACCCCATGTTCATAAGCCTAGAATTTAGAGTTAATGGGGTCTTTCCAGATATCGACATGCTACCCCGTCTGGCCCTTGGCCATGGATGAACCTCGAGGAAGACATTATATTAGAAACAGAACTTGGTCCCTCACCAAGACAGTCAGTGGAACAATGGAAGTGGAGGGGATATCCTCAAAGCTTGTTCGGGAACTGGGTCGCCAATCGAGTTACACGGTCTAAGATGGTCGAAAATTGTTCCAGGGAGCCTCGAGAAAAATGCAGGATCTATTATGTCGACGTACTTGAATCCGGAGACCTCAAGTCGGCCAAGGACACCGATCCACCTATTGAGGTTGATGAAAGCGCTCTAAGTCAGCTTTGGGATCAGTTGCAGATAGAGGTGTGGAATGGTCGTAGTTTGTTGAGGACCAACTTAACCCGTCTTTCCTACAGCCAACAGGTCTTCGTCTCCGACTGTTGCTCATCGATAACATGAAACATCCTGTACTACAGATGCTGGGAACGAGGTACTTGGGATCCATTCCTTCAGACCTGTGTTCTGGGTTGAACGTGAATTAGGTATAACATCGAACCGTGCTTTTTCACATCCTCGTTAAACTGGATCCCTTCCCGATACCAAGAAGAAGTTGTCAAGAAAAAAGGAGATCGTAAGTGCTCTGCATGTTCTACCCGATGGCACTTTTAAAATGCCGTAGACATTACGGTAACGCTACTCTTTGTACGAACGGTGTCATGGGACAAGTCCGCGGCGCCCTCGCAAAATAAGCATGTTTCCTGTACGTCTGCTAAGTTCTCGCGCAAAACATGACTTAATGGTTGTCCAGGCTGCGACAAAGCTATAGACACGCAGGAGTCGCTTCGTGTTCGCTCTGGTAGAGTCTTTCTCCCACTTTTGGTGTTGTATACTCATGTTTATTTCAGTCCGCTCGCCAGCGGAAAAATACCTTCTTCAAGACCTGCTCGCTTTGCACATGATAAGATCATCCGACCCCGGTGGCAGTACTATCATATCTTACCACCCAAGTGCTCAGTGGAATAGGACAACCGCAGAGCGATTGAAAAATTTAGTCCACAAAGTGGGAGAGAGCGTGTATTGGCAGAAAATATTCGAACAGTCCAAGGATCCAACATTTTTCTTCTTGGCTATTCTTTGGTATGCGCTTTACGCCTGGGATGAAGCTTTGGACCATCTGTACACCCACATGAACTGGCTGGTACGCCTCTTTGTCGCTTGTGTTGTTCGGGCATTCAGCCATGCCATTATTCAGGAAACAAACGAATTATCGACAAATGATAACCACCTTACGACCGAGTTGCACATTATCCAGGCTCAACTCCTCCATTATGCTTCACTTCTCGAGGATTTCCGCAAATCTGTGACTTTTGTCAGGAACACGCCGAGTCCCGTTCTGGAGTCCTCCAAATTCACTGACCATGCAAGAAGGGACACGAATAAATTGATGCGCAAGGAATGCCACAACCTCCTTTCAGAAATTGACAGGCTAGGTCTTCAATTGAAAAATATTACAGACCTCGTTCGTATTTTTGCTGCGCTGGATTCGAGTACTATTAATTTTGATATCTAGGCTAGAGCGACCGTGAACTTCGTTGATAGTCGACGGATGCAAGATTTGACAATAGCAACAGTCCGTGATTCGGCCGCTATGAAACAGGCAGGTTAGTATATCATTTAGCTTGATGATGCTAAACACCTTGATAGATTTCCTACCTGACGATGATTTTCCTCCCTGCCAGCTTCGTTGCGGTACGCGTAATTTCAGCCTCTCCATGATAGACTCAATGACCTTCTTTCAGGCAGTATTTGGTATGAATGTCAGGGAAATTACTGACGATGCCACGGAAACCTTGACCCATTACGCGGTGGTCTCTATTGCATTTACTGTGGTTACCGCATGGCTCGTAGTTGCATTCCAATCTCACTCTTCGTTCCACGAGCCAGGGTCTGGATTTTTGCGGCGTCTTGCATGGCCATTTTCATGCGTCATAAGACCCACAAGCCTACGGCGGTCGCTCAGAAGCCAGCCTGGTGGACTTCCGTAGGCAAAATTATTATGAGAAAAATTGCGTTTTTAAACGTAGACTTATTCTGGTGTTCTTTAACGTTACTTATATGTGTTAGTTACTATGTGTCAATGTACTTAGACAAACTCAGTCTCCTTGACTCTAGCTCTGGACCTGAACGCTGAACGTTGAACTTGCAACCATACGTACAGCGCTGTACCTTGCAACATCGTAGTGATTATAATTAGTAACATCTTCAGTACTCAAGACAACTACATACTTGCTTAGCCGCAAAGCGAACCACTGAGGAGTTTGAACAAACTTCGGATAGGTGCGTGCAGTCATGCGGAACCGATGTACATAGCTATGTACTATGCGGGTTTCGGTGCGCCGGTGACAAGAATGGTTTGGTTTAGGGCCGGTTAGAACTTAGAACACGGTCACGTATACGACCGAGTTCTCCTCGTTGTTGTTCCCTCTATTGCGTTCTTCATTCTTTCTGGTGACCATGCCTCCAACAGAGACACAAAAAACGCAGTCTAGAAAATTTGCCTCAGCCGGCCCTCTCGATTCGACTTGCAATCCAAAATCCAAGTCCCATCGCACCGTTAAGCTTGAAACTCAGGAGGCCACGATCCCGAGTCAGAACTCTTCTCTCCCACCCGCTCCAGCCATCAATAAGCCCAGAAGCAAGGCATATTACGCCATCAAATCCAAACCTCAGGAAGACAGATCTCCATCTCCGAAAGCCACTGTCCCATATATAACTCTAGCCGCCCGAGAAGAGCTTTGGGTCATCTGGAAATCTGATCCCCGCGTTCCAACAATTGCTTCGCGACATGCATGGGCCGCCTCGCGGAATGTAAGTCCATTGCGCGTCGACCAGTGGTTTTGCTCTCGCAAATCACAGGCGAAGAAATTGGGACAGCCAATATCAAACGACTCGTACGAGCTTTCGTTGGAGCCGCGAGCTGTTCCAGTGAAACACGAAGTGCAGAGAGAGCCCTTATCTCCATCGCCTGCCTGCTCTGACAAAACCGATATCAACTCGCCATCTGACGACACACTCGTTTCATTTGGTGCCCACAGTTCTGACGCATCTCCGAGATCTTCGGTGCCTGCACTGTCTATGACTCCGGAACCTACGCGAGGAAATTTATATCTGCTCCATGAAGTCCAAAATTCCTCGCCAGTATCACGCACACTCATAGTCACTCCAGAGGCAAACAAAGAACACGACACAGGTTACAGTAAAGATCTCTACAGGTATGCTCTTTCGAAGCGCGTTTGGTGTCTGAGCGACGCATATACCCACATTGCAACAGCCTAGCGCCAAGCTTTAGCATTTACGACGACAGCAGCACCGACAACACACCCTACAGTGAAGATTTGTTACGCACAGTCTGTAATCAGGGAGATTCAGACATATCCGACTTTACTTGCACTCTTTGCAAACCCATGGAAGGTGACATCCCTTTAGCCTTACATCTTAGAGCCGTACATCTACTCATCAATATTTTTGTGCTAACTTACGCGAGTTAGATTATCCGGAAATAGCTCTAGATAAACTTGCTCAGGAGTCGATCTTTCCGTTCGATACTTCACTCACCATGCTTCCCGCTTACGCCCGCCTTGATCCCGATCCCGATACCCCGATGGAACTCTCCGCTATCCCCTATCTATTTTGCACACCTGGTCTGGCCTTCGCACCTACACCTTCCGGCTCCTCGGCTCACAAATGGACTTACTGACAATTGCTTTGAGGTCTCTGGCGTTCGTGCTTCTGTTGATGAACTCGGAGCTGTTGGGTTGATGCAGATTAAAAGGAACATTCACGAAATTGGACAATATTGCTTTGGCTCTGTGATGCTACCCTCTCGTACCGGATCGTTCTTAGACAACAAGTTCGCTTGTGATGTATTTGCTGCGCTGTTGTGATGCCCCTCAGTAATTCGTGACGTTCTCGAGAGCTCCTGATATCATAGCTTAGAACGTGGACTGACGGTATCAGGTGCGACGTGGTGTGCAAAAAGAAACCATGTGATCGCCAAAATGGAGCATATCTAAAGTGAGACAGTTTGGGTAATGGTCCATGGAAACGTCCGTTTTGCTTTTTGATATGACATTTGAAATGGGGTCTGTCGTACTCCGCACTAGGTTTGGCACTAACTCGAGTCGAACATTCTTTCACATGTAATCTATCGACCTTCCAAAGCTCATAGTTAGACCCAGGACAGCATGGCACCATCCCGCCCTCAAGTTCGCATACAGACAGATCCACCTGAAATCTTCAATAAGTCAAACCCGATCATAGAAACAGAAAGGAACCAGCGCCCGCCCTCACACGGGCGGTCAAACGAGGATCATAATGGACAAGCGGCGAGCGAGATAGAGAAGGATACTGATGTATCCGAGTCTTCTGGTCATGCAGATGAGAAACAGCCAGTAAGGCAGAAGATCAAGCTGCCGCAGACCTTACAATGGATACCAGCTAACTCTACTCGGTCCAAATGGAAACCCGTCATTCGAAGCGCCCTTGCCGCCTGGATCGCTGTGGTGGTGTTTATTATTCCCCGAACAGAGAATCTATTGGGGCAGGTATGTCGCGTTGTGATCTTTGTATTGTTGGTTCAATAATGATCGCATGGTTTGAAGGCAGCCTTCCTCATCATAATAGGTGAGTAGCGCATATGTGTCATAGCTATATGCTGACTCTATGTACATAGCTTCATTTTTATCACCGCCTAGCGATCCTTTCATGGCAGTTCTGGAACGCGAAATCATCACACTCATCTTTGTGACGTTGGGTTGGGCGTATGTATAAATCCTTTCTCTTGACTTCGGTGATATAACGGTCCCTTGTAGCTGGGTCTGCTTGGGCCTTATGTTTGCTAGCTTAGCTCGCACACAAACCATACCCGACGCTAGTATACAGACTATTATCACAGGAGAGTACATCGAAGCAGGGGTAAGCTTCCTTCAAGTCTTGAAATTGAGTTTATACATTGACGCGTGCGACAAAGCCCGCTGTTATCTTGGGCGCTTTCCTTTTCATCGGGAGTGTTTTCTTTTTGTACATCAAGGCTAGGCTAGGCCCCGGACCTTTCCTCCCC
This sequence comes from Suillus weaverae, assembly GCA_016767475.1. NCBI lineage: Eukaryota > Fungi > Basidiomycota > Agaricomycetes > Boletales > Suillaceae > Suillus > Suillus weaverae. The sequence goes on along the minus strand of MU179357.1, from coordinate 8,442 downwards.
GCTTCCGTGTATGGATGTATATGCGTTGGTGCGCATCATTCATACCCACTTTCCCTCTTGGAGCTTATCGGTCATAGACATTTCCTTGACCACCGCGGTTCTTTTTCCTTATCCATATTACAAGGTAATAGGTTTTCCATCTTGGAAAACGTACACTCACCAGTCTTCAGATCGGTCAAATGATCCTCCTTCCCCTTGTCTTTCACTCTGCGATCTCCCTCATCATGTCGATTCTTGTGTTTCCGCAATCTGTGTCCGCTCTATTCACGACGTGCTTGCAGGGGGCCGTCGCGCCTCTTGCAACAGCTATTTCATTGCATAGGTCTCACCTCCTCGAAGACGTCACCTCATCTGTGTTCTCCTACACACAGATTACAGATGCAGCAAACAAAGCCGAGAATGCATTGCCCATGCTCGCAGCTGCTGCCCGACTACTAAAAATTGATATCGTCTACGCACGCTTCGCGCCTACCGATTACAACGAATTGCACGCGATTATGCGGAAGCTTATGGTGCGAGTGCATGGCATGAGTGTATACTACACACTCATTGATCCGACGCGAGAGCGATTCCCTGTCACTCCCGCTGCCTCCCGGCCCGCAACACCTGTGCGTTCCAGACCGCCATCTCCTCGGCCTGATCGGCGGTCCTCCGTGGCGACAGAAGAGAAGCATGCACCCTCGGCTGACCAGGAACTCAGAGATCGCAAACCATCCCGCCACCAGCGGCCACTATCTTCCCGCCCACGGTCATATCCTGCGAGCTCCACCTCACCCCTCCATTCACACCATGTGTATAAGCACTCGCGCTCGCACCATGCTCATCACACGCTCTTGCACAACTCCTTGCTGCACTTGGCGCTCTCTCGGGCGCCCAAGCACTCTGGGGAAACGGCGGTTGGTGTATTTGAATCGCAAAAATATCTGAACTTGGAGGCGATACATTTGTCGCATCCGGATTCAGCTTTCTTTACCGCTCGAGCAACGGAGCTACTCAGCGACAGCTGCCAGGATCTCCTAAGTATGTGCGAGGAAGTGCTTGTAATATCTGGGGCCTGGATAGGCAATGTTACGAAGTTCAGCTTTGATTTTTGGAGGGGCCACCATGAAGACAAGGCGCAAACCCACAAGAAAGAAATCCAGAAGTACGAAGATTTACTTGAAAAGCTAACAAGGGAGCTAGATGAATTTACAACCAAGAAGAGGTGCGTGGTTTATGTGTTCATGCGCTGTTTGTTGCTGAGTGGTCGAGACAGGTTGACTGTTCTGGACCCATATCGTCCAATGTTCGACCGTAGCTATGGTGCATCTAGTGACGATGAAGTTCCTCCTCACCGGTATTTATTCCATTGTTATGTGTATCAGTACCATCTCTTGCAGTTTGCTGTACTATTACAAGACATGGTGCGTTGATTCTTCTCCCTCAGGTTGGCGATGAATATTAAATCACGCGCAGCTCAAAGAAATCATTCGACTCGAAACGGAAAGAAAGAAGCCCAAAATATGGCTTCCTTCCTTGCCGAAGTTGTTCACCTGGACAACATGGGAAGCGTCTGAAATTATAGAACACGACGACGACGAGGATCCTGGTATATCGTTGCAGGTGTTTTCATGGCCACAGTTACTAATATTCCGGTACAGAAATGATCCCAGGTATGAACCCTGCTTGGATGACGGATCTCGGGAAGGCAGTGAAACGTGATCCCGACGCCCTTCCCCCAAGAAATGCACTTGAAACGGCCATGAACTGGATTTACCGCGCCGCTATCAGCATCGGAGGTGGAAACGTGCTCTTCGCCTTGAAAGCGGGAGTGTTAACAGGTCTGCCATCATTCCTTTTTCATCTGATTTTCTGACCGTATGTATGCTCAGTGATCCTTACTATCCCATCTTTCCTCAAGGTGTCGGCCGAGTTTGCATACGGTAAGTGTGCAGAGCGTGTATGCTTTTGATCTTAGACTGATAGTTCTTGAAGCGAACAAGTTTGTCTGGGCGGTGTAAGCTAATCCTTCCCTACTCTGTAATGCTAAAATGATTGACGCTCTCAAAGTTTCATGGGCCAGCTTACCTTGGCGCGTTTTCGCGGAGACACAACGTTCGGTCTAGTGGCTAGGATAATAAGTACCTTCACTGGTGGCTTGATTGGTACAGTCATGTGGTACGTCGCAGACTTGTACAGTCTTTCGGGATTCTTCATTGGCGCACAGGTATATTTCCACAGGGAATGGCCGAGGCAACCCTTATGGACTGGCAGCTGTGTGTGCGGTCTGCTACCCGTCATTTTTCTTTGCCCGATTGTATTGGCCTATCCCGCCCATGACGAATTTGATTTTATGGGTTACAGCGGTATTGGTATAATTTTGAATTTGGCATCTTGGAGCAAACGAAACTGATGGTTGGCATAGGTCGTGGGGTATTCATATGAAGACACTCATTTGACTGTCCCTTCGTCGCCAGGGTGGGGTATTGATGTGGCTTGGGTAAGTCTTTGTATGCTTTTCTCGGTATCTTGGCTGACATGTAATAAAGCGCCGTTTCGTGCTAGTTACCGTTGGTGTCTTAGCTGCAGGGTGAGGGATTTCCCTGATTGCACATTTAACAGTCATTGACCACGATATTAGTGTTTTCTCCCTCTTCCCTCCGTCAACAACTATTCGTTCGTATCAGCGACGAACGCTGGCTACAACATCGGCTGAACTTGGATCAATCTACTGTTCGGTTGTGTCTTACGCGAACTCGCACGTAGATGGAGACAACACCACCATAGTTCGGAGCTTGTTAGCCATCCGCAGCAAACTCAAGCGATCACTCGTGCTGAAGGAGAACGTCATCTACGAGGTGAATACTAACATTCCAGATATGAACCCTCACATACGTTGATTCACTAGTTTTCGCTGCGCGGAAAATGGCCTGCTGAGAGGTATCACAAGATATTGGAGATTCAAATGTGAGTATCTATATCTTATGACGACCCTGTGTTTTTAATCAAAAATAGGCAAATCGCGTACCAACTGTGTCATTTGATGTCCATAGTGCATCATCTGGAACCCGCTTGGGCTCATGCCTTCCTTCGCCGGACGCGGATGCTTGATTCGGATTTCCAAGGCGATGTACTCGCTGTTATCAGTATGCTTTCTGATCACACTCGTTTTACCTGCGGTAACCTTATATTATTTTCTCAGGTCTCATCTCCAATGCGCTGCGCACCGGCTCTCCTTTGCCTCAAATTACGCCATGTCCATTACTTGACAGGTTCATGATCAGGCATCATGGTTTGAACGTAGTGCATGAAGAGTCAGAAGACAATTATGGATTACCACGAACGCTCACCGTGGAAACGTTGGAAAATCTGCAGTACCTGTGAGTTTATCATCTCCTCTTTCCGCTCGAGAAGGTTGTCATGCTTTTTTTCAGGACATTCTGCGTTGGCGTTTCCACCGCCTTTGGAATTGTCACTCGACTCGATCGTTTGATGGTTGCTGTTAAAGAGCTGGTTGGCGAGCAGTATCATATTGATGGTGTAGGGATGGGGCATCACAGAACGTGGACGGGAGGAGAGGTGGCATCGCCGACGTCTGTGAAAGCGACAGAAGTTTGAGCCGTTGACTGTTCGCGTTGTACGATCTGGGAAGTTTATTTTCTGTACTAGTAAGTGCGCTCGAACCAATCTGGCCTTTTCGATTTGTTATTCAAGAGTAGCTACGGAGGAAGGCATAATGTAGTTCATGTCGTCTCCACGTGCCCAAACGTTGGAAGGGAGAAGAACAGATGAGAACGTACCGCTTTGTCGGCCTTGATCATGGCTGTCAGGTATTACAAGAAAAAGTGATCGATTCAGAATAAAAACTGGGAATTATTACTATGAAAAATACACGGGTGTTGGCTGCCTGGGTTTATTGTCTACTGCGACGGATATGTGCAGACAGCCAATTGGAAAGATCAGAATAGATCGCCATGATACCCCTCGCACAACAATAGACCCAACAACCTCGATAAATTACCTCCGCAAGTCTCCGTCCCATCGAATAAATACGTTTAGCGCTGGCCACGATACAATTGCCGAGATTCACATATCCAAGTTCTAAGCCGAAACGCCGGGGAACCCATGGTCCCTACCGATCTGCTTCATCTGAGCTGCGTCGTGAGCGTACTCTTCATCGGTCGTAGGGTACGAAGGCCAGCTCTCGGGTGTTAGGACGAGTCCCTGCTTAGGTTGGGTCACTGGCTTTGTCACAACGTGGAAATGGACATGGTCGACGCTTTGCCCAGCCGTCCTGCCGTTGTTCTGATTGACATGTTAACTTGGCGCGCGAACGGAGAGAGCAGGAGCTCTTGCAGGCGGGGAGGGGCGTACCTGAACGATGTTGTATGAATCTTCGCCGTTCATCACTGCTATCTTCTTCATTATAGGACCAACGTCTGCGAGGAACTCATCCGGGAGTCCGGGATCTGTTAATGTCCGGGAGTGGTCTGACCTAACTGTTTAACGCAGATTCGCCTAGATCGAATGGATACCCACATTTGGGTATGATGAGAGTATGCCCATGAGAAACAGGCGGCTTCGCGAGGAAGGCGATACTTTTAAAGTGTGGCATTGGAGATTGAGCGGTGATTAGGTGACGGGGCGGCGTACCTGTATTTCGTTTCGTACACCTTGAAACTCGGTGCTTCCCCGGTGACGATCTTGCAGAATATACAACTGAGGATATTTTTGAGTGAGAGAATAGTATGGATATTGGGTTTGGAGCGTACTTGGGGTCGAGTTTTGTATCATGCGGGAGCGTGTCTGCATCCACGTTTAGCGCCTTTGAATCTGTGGTCGACTGTGTGGAGGTGGGATCCATCGAATGAGACGTCTTAGTCGTAGTGGGTAACTGAAGAGAGATGATAAGCTTTGATTGGTGTGATAAAGGTACGACAGGTCCTGCGAACTATAATAACAACGCACCATTTCCTTTGGCTTTATATGCGAGTCCACAGGAACAATGTCGTCTGTCGGATGGTCCGTTCGAGGGGTGAAAATGGAAGCAAGCAAAAGAACAGCACTGGCCAACAGGAAGGACTTGTGGCGCAAGAGGGTGTCCATTGTGGAAGGTGGCGCTTGGCTACTTGTTATCGCACATAAGTGAAAGCTGTGGATTGCACTGCCGCAACACCAGTATTGTTCTTGGGCGTCTTCTGCAAAGGAGCGTCAATTTGGCCACGAGACGCCCCGGGTTTCAATATGAAACAGATTGGGTCTACTAATCGGGCGTTGCCTAGGTTTTTATGTAAAAAAGTGGAACAATTAAATAATTCGCGCAATATTTGCCACCATCGCTTGTTGCCTTGTTCTACGGACCTACACTTTGTTCGAACGTCCCCGAGTCGTCACACGTTACAGATTCGTACACGACAAGTTATGGCCAGCATGGGCGCACAGCGTGTGGCTCAAATCATTTGGTGGCCAATGGGAGCCAGTGGCATTGACAAGTCGATCACTGCACCCCACAGGGTCCCCACTGCACCAAGCTAAAATGGATCGGCTCGTTGGCCAGTGTCAGCTGATGGATATCTAGAATTCTTGTACCGTTGAAGCTGAAGGGGCAAGCGAATCCCGGAATTTGGATGGCACCGCATACGAGGAAAAGAACTACGCCAAGACTCTCCTGGCATGGTCACTGCAATTGCAAACGCCAGGTCAGCCTAAAGCGATGTCAAATAGGAAATTGACCGATGGCCGGGTGGCAGTGGTGAGCACAGCGGGAATGGACGGAATGGGGAGTAATAATAGATCATGGCCATGGCGTCGAATGAACGCATGAGGATTGTATTTTGCAGTAACTAGGCGCTCAAACATGAATGCATGACTTATTTGATTTCAGTTGACATATAACGTTCTCCTACCACAGCCAACATGCAGCAGTCAACAAATTTAACACACTGAGTGAAACCGTAAAAAATAGGCACTGTAAGTGGCACGTACATCTAGTTTGCAACGTTAGCTTTTTATTAGACGTATGGCACACGAGGCTGCTGCATCTACTGGCAGTGATTGGGCGCTGCGAAAAGCGGTTGTAGCCTCGCGCCGTGAGATAGATTCTTCATGCATCATGCCTGCCCTCGTCGCAAAAGGAATCGCCATTTGCATGTTCAATGACGTTGATCATGCCAACTCCTCCATGCCAACTTGACTTTGCGTCAGATACATTGCCCGCATTCCAGTGCATGGTGGCCACATCGTTTATATGATAGGGCTCGTAGTCCATGGTCGATCTTCCTGTAGCACATAAATACAGAATGCATGAAAGCAAGAGAAATCAAGATACTATCATGAAGTTCTGTTCTAGAGGCAAGGAAAGAAGGCCGATAATTCTAGAGTGTGAACAGAGCCGAAAAGTTGGCACCCCCGCAGGTACCAACCGCCCTCAAAGGAAAAAAAAAAGTCTGTCGTGTACTTTTGGTCGGTCTGGAAGCCCACAATACAGTAGCGTTGTAATATGGACGTCCAATCCGACGGAAAGAATATTTACATCTCAGGAAGGACCTAGCTCACCGGTGGTGTTCATATTCATAGCGTTTTCCAATCTGCTGAAGGGTGTAAGATGTATAGTCAGCCAGCGTGTCAGCGATAGCAGGATGGACAATACTAAAGATATGGTGATAGTGATTGAAGACACCAGCTACAAGTCCATGTTGATAGGAAATCCCTGCGTCATCCCTGCGCCGAGGAACAAGAATCAAAAGAATAACGACAGCAAAAACATCGACGCAGCCAATTGTGTGCTCGTTCGGTGATGGATGGTGATGAAAGTATGAAAATGTGAGCGATGGCAGAATTGCGCCGTTGTTGGTGCTGGTGGTGTGCCTCGAGACTGCAAGGGGTTGCACAAGTGCGAAAAACATTTGAATGCCCCAAGAGTGTGGGCTGTGACGAGGGAGAATGGTTGGGAGGTGTAGAGTTGTGTGAAAATGGACCAGAAGCTGGGTTTGACTTGGATTGTGTGGGATTCTTATCTTCGCTTCCAACTGTCATTCACAATGCGCAAAGGCAAAGCTCGAAAGTCAAGGGATTCGACCCAACAAATCCACACATCTAACGAAGCAACGGCTGGTGAAAGTTCGGTTCGTAGCTCATGAGGATTACTTTGTTCAGTCCAATGACATTGACAAACCCTTCATCTAGCGCCCACCCCGTGGCAGAGTCCGTCGGTTTCTGGGGGATGTTAAGGCCAGGTTAACTTCGGTGAGTCCACGAGCATGCCTAACGAGTATCCTGGAATACGACTAAGATCGTTGGCATAAGCACTCAAAGGATTCCCGCAACCCTGTTCCCCCGAATGTCGATCATGAACGTGCTTCATCAACCCCGAATATCGAGGTACGTTCTCAAACTTGCCCTTCAGTCTCTCCGCTCTTTCTAAATTCTGGTGCTCGCACAGGTTCAGGCTGCTCCGTCTGGTGTGGAAGAGGAGGCTAATACGCAATCGGCACTTCAGGATGCACAAGAGGCTGCAAAGCTCATCCATCCACTCTCGGGACCTGCGATAACTGTGGCGTCTTATGCCCAAGACGCACCAGCTGATCTTGATGCTGCTTACACTTTCCAGGATACATGTCTCAAACCCCTCAGGATATTCGACTCTGTTATCGGAGAGCTCGCGAATGTATGGGCCCTCCTCTCGATCGGAACCGAACTAATTCCATTCCACAGCTACATCCATATGCAAAGATGGCACTGGGCGTGTTGTCTTATGCAGCCAAAGTACGTCTTCTTTCTCTCTCTTCCTATCTCCCGCCGCTCACAAATTATTTTTGCAGATGATTCTAGCTCAGGCGGATCGCGACACAGCATTACTCAAACTTCTCGAGAAGTTAGGTGAAATCTACGGCTTCATAACACAAGACGAGATACTTGGCCAAATCTCGTCGATGCGCGCTATCCTTGGAAAAATTTCTCAGCAGACCCATGAATGTGCCCATTTTATCACAAATTATTCGAAGACCAGCAACTTTTGTGAGTGTTTCAAGCTGCTGCGCCCTGTGCCGTCTCAAACTTCCACCATCATCACAGGGATTAGACTCGGAAAGAACGTCTTCTCAGAAACGACAGATACGATCCAACAGTACAGTGACGTGTTTGATGGGCTCATGCAAAATTTCCGGGACCAGGTTGCTCGCGACGTAGCGATACACATCCACGACATAGGCACACACATCCACGACATAGGCACACATGTCCACGACATAGGCACACATGTCCACGACATAGCCATACATGTCCACCGTACCGGTACGGATTCGAACGTCCTCGTGACTTGATATATATTCACATCTTTTCAGAAGAAATACTAGACCTCAACGGTATGACTTATGCAGAGGGCGCAGGACTAGATACCAGGAAACAATGCCTTGAAGGGACGCGCACGGAAATCCTTTCCCAGATCACAGAATGGGTCAACAG
>MU179356.1:125506-180234 GCA_016767475.1 Suillus weaverae | reverse complement strand
TTGCCTGCTTACCCTACTGTGGAAGTTGGGCGCACTCAGTGGTAATGACCTGAACAATGCGACGCAATTTAGCTTCTCCTTCAGCCGTAAGGATATCGTAGTTCCAGCGGCCAACCGGTGCGGTGTCGGTCACGTACTGCGTGGAGGCGGAAATGTACTCTGGCAAGATCAATCCTGCCTTCGTAATGGAGTAGAAGCAGAGCTTGGTCCCGAAAACGCTGACACTGTGCAAGACGGGTAGAGGACAAGCATCTATGTCATTCTATAACAGATAATTGGATGTACTAAAAAAGAGGGAGCAAGGCATTACCAATAAGGTCACCCAGGCGTCCACGCAGCTGATCATCGGCAGCCGTGCGTTTGGACCTCACCGAAAAATCCTTCTCCCGTTTGAGCTCCAGCACAAAGACAGGCTGATTTTCCAAGAAAATTTCGAAAGTCACGAGGTACTCCGCGCCCCTGGTTGAGTTGATCTCTTGGAAGTTGGGGATGACCGTGAAGTCCGTGTAAACTGGGAGCAGCGTGTTCAAGAGCTTGTTGTAAGGTGCATGCAATACGTTCTCGAGGGCATCATTTCCTGCTGCTTGAGCGATGTCGAACTGTCGCTGCACTTTCACTGGCCACATCGTGGTTAGACGCAAGGTGCATTTGCTGAGTCATCCCAACAAATTGTAGTTATGGCCACAATTTCAAAAATATAAGAAATCATCCTAGCACCGTATTTTTTGCGTTTGTGCTGGGTTTGCATCGGAGGATTTTCCTGATCCCGCAGCATAGATTCCAGACGCCTCATTTGATCTACAGCTTTACAGATTTGTGGAGTTTTTTTTGCGCAAGAAAATAGTGTACTGTAGCTTATACATGTTGTCCGCCGCCTCATAAGAGTTGGGTGAAAATATATTGATGCGGAACATGAGAAGGGTTGGTCCGAAAGTACCTCGGTGCATTTTCACCGCTCGGAACTAGACATACAAGTCTCGTCAACGAGAGACAAAGACTGATACATACATAGTCTTATACATAGAACACTAAGTTAGTTAATATGATATGAAAAGCAACGAGCACCGTAGCATGATGATAATGCTCAAAACTGCTCACGCTAGAGGATGAATCGTAGACTAGTATCCTGAAAAAAGCGGTGTTAATCTGAATCCACCACGCTACAAACTGCAAGTGCTTACAATGGGATGCGAGCTCGACAGTTGCGGTTTCTGTTGATAATTCTGCTTCAAGATGTCCCTAATAGACTTGAGCAGCTCTTGGTAACTTTGTACTGGCTTCCTTGCTGTGCACTAAGTCAGTCTCACGCAACGAGAAACAGAACTCCCGACCAACTTAGAGACGTAACAAAGGCCTGTCCATGTCTGTCAGCTGCAAACAGGTGGAGAGATTTGAATGAAAATGCCGCTCACGTAGCTCATAGCCCCAACAGCCATACCACCCTGCGTTGTATCGGCACTATTTTGATCATCGCGACAGCCAGAGAATGATATCTAGATAGAAGACAAGCGTCAGAAGCACACAGCACATAACGTCAGGCAGTCACTTACCACGTCGGCATTCGTGGCCTTCTCTGCTAGAGCCCGAGGAGTTATGTGACTTCCCTTGAGGCGTCCATTCGAATGATACTGCAAGATAATCAGCCTCGATACTGACTGGAGCAGGTATGTGCTCACGATGTATGGTAAATCTAGCAGTCGTAGGCTTTCAGTCAGCTTTTATTATTACGAAATGACGTGCTCACCTAGTGCCGTTCCTGAGTGACAAGACTATAGGGGAATCTATGAGATTTGTCTGATGCCGGCGCATTGTGAGACCACCTTACGTCAAAGATAGCCTGGATGGACGGGGTTCCGTTAGTTCCGAACAGGAAGGGTTAGTTATCACTTACAGTTAAACGACAGCCTGCTGGCAACGATTTGACCTGTAGAATCTCTCAGATCAGTGCGTTTCTCCTATCGTGCGACAAGTGTACCATAATGCGGTGCATTTCCTGCGTTGAAGTTATGAGGATAAACGGGTTGAAAATAAGAAGTCCTCACATCATCAACAATGAATCCGGCCTTCTTATAGTCGACAGGGTATATAACTGTGCATGATGGAATCTAAAGAGGTTCTAAAGATAAAGGAATATCCCTTACCTTCATCAAGTCCATCAACTTCATCCCCATCCATATCTGGAACCTGTCCCCCGTGGCCTGAGTCTAGACGACAATGAGCATTTTCGGAAATTATGCCCGAAGGTTCGAAAAAATAACGTACAGTGGAAAAACAGCGCATCATGAGGATGCGCATCTTTCACAAGCCAACGCATCGCGTCCAGAATGTTTCGTCTTGTTGGCATTTGCCTCAAATTATTGGTGTCATCGATCAACATTACAATATCGCCGTTTTTATAGCCCCAATTGGCTAGGGCAGGTATGAGTATCGACGTCGCAATGATCAATGAACAACGTACATGTTAAAAACCGCTTCACGTTGTGCACATCGTTGATACAGCCCTGAAGCTCGCGTCGTTGACCTTTGTAGTTGATTCCAATCTGAAAAAGGGACTCGACTCGAATTTTCAATTAGTATTGTATCTTCACTCACGCAGAGTGCTTTCTTCCGCCCGGTGCACTTTTCGAATATTGGAAATGAACATGACCGTTATGATGCACGACCTGTTGGTGAACATGTGGTTGCACCCGCTGCTGAGGATGAAGGATAGGCCTATGCGCGCTACTTCCCGAGTTTGCACGCGATCGCTGACCATTACCTGAGGGACCTGAGTGAGGAGTTGGCGGACGTAAATGTTGTGAAGAATGTGAGCGGTGCAAATTTTGTGAACTAATTGCGCGCTGAAGTGAATGGGACGAAGGCTCAATGGGTGACGCGAAACGGAGTTGCTGCGAGATGGTGCGACGAATGGTCTTAGGTATGGCAGAAGTGGAGTGAGAATGTTGGTGATGCCCATGTCTGTGAGATTGAACTTGAGTGTGAGCATGAGCATGAGTGTGAATATTTCTGGATGCCGGTTGGACATTGGATGACTTTGAAACAAATTGCGGAACAGGCATGGGTGGAGGACGCGGTGAACGACGAGACATCAAAGGGTGAGGTGGTGGTAGAGACATATAGGGGGACGGGGGTGGTCGCGTTGCATGGGGGATTGGTGGGGGAGGTGCGCGCCCGCGAGGAGGAAAGCCCTCGTGGAAAGGTGAAGGGAGAATCTCATGTGAATGCATGCTGTAAGAGATCAATGAAGTAATGAAAACGGCAAATTGAATAAATACCATATGGACATGATATCTGATTTGAAGCTTACCGGGGACTGTGGGGAAATGTATTGTGAACTCGTCAACACGTTCATTGCAGAAAAACCAGGAAAAAATTCACTTTGGTGAGGCTGATCGCGGAGCGTTGGGCAGACCGAGGGGTGCAAATGGCCGGGGGAGCGGATCATGGGATCGATGCAGGTCACTGTGATAGTCATTCTCTTATCAGTAACGACTTGCCGTATCATGCAGACCGTTGCATACCTCACTGGTGGGATTCCAGGGCTTTATAATTACACCTGGCTATTGAGAACAACGGGGAACAAGAGTATTATAACTCACGATGGCATTGGAAACCTAGGATTCGGAGAACGTCGCCGATCATGGGCGGCGTCGTTGCCGCGTAGATCCCACATCATTGTGTTGACTTGGGTATACGACTTAAAGCGCGGGAAAAATAGGAATGCAGGGCAGCCTGGCATGGCGGAGAGTACGGTGAGCACATTCCAACACAAAGTTTATATAGTCCTAATGAATGCTTGAGTGACTTACAGTGAGGAGGAAACCCGAGAAGACCTGGAGAGGGAGGTCTGACTGGGAAAGTACTGGAAAAAGAGCATCTCAGCGAGGACAGCGGCTTTATTTGACTCGACTGGGGCAGCTGCTGTCAAGTTCCTAGACCCGCCAAGGACATCTGTTTTTGGATGTCATCCAACCGAGGCGCGCTACTCCGAACTAGAGCCGCTTGAGACCCACGCTACTAGCCTACTTCTACGATGCAGACTCACTGCAACGCTACCGGTCACTGAATTAAACCGTTGGCGCGCAGCACCGCCAAGTAATGTAAGGACTGATGTGACTTCCTGTTTGAAGAGGTACACACAGATCAACGGCGATCTAGGATATGGCGATTCGGAGTCACATGTCATGAGATGAAACACTGTTACACAGGATCCCCAGAAAGGTTAACTGAGTGCGCACTGATGAGTAAGCAAGCTCAAGTGCTGTCGTGCCTGTTAGATAATATTAATAACAGGAAAATTCAGATATCTTATAGCTGGGACCTGCAGCTGCAGACCACTTTGATATATTCCCGCTATTTCGTCAGACTGTATGGTTGGAAAATGCATTCCGGCCCAATGACATTAATGATTTCGCAGACTTGGACTTTTGTGTCTTCCTCTTTTCTGCATGTTCCGCGATCGGTCACCCACTATAATATTTGTCAAGTCTACCTCTGGTCCTATGCGGAGTTCCTACAGTTCATGGGTGGTATTATTCTCGACCCCGCTTATTTGCATGGGTGTGATGTCGAACTCGGACGTGATTAGTTCGCATCTGTCAAACATCAATACGCCCGAGGAGTCTTCTACTTGTCAAATCTGCGGGGTGTTTTACTCATATTCCTGTCGTTGTTCGCATCGACAATTTGTGCTCTTGTTCCTAAACCGGGAGAGGAGCGAGACTGTATCGCTATATTTTCTACACAACTTCAATGAGCTGCTCTGTCCGAGCTTGTCCGTGATTTGCTCATTTGTGCATGCAAGAATTAACTGACACGGCACTGACGAGGGATAGTGTGATAGTTGAAATGCTGACGCAGAGGGTGAGATTTGACGCGGCATCATGTAGTAGGTGTGACGAGGCGCTGACGCAGCATGGAGGTTTAACGCGGCTGTGATGCGGCATTGACGCGGCATAGGTAGACATTGATATGGAGGCTGCGAAGATGTTGGGAATAACTTGTCGTGGTGTGAGCGGTGCTTGACCCAGCCTGAATGAGGCTTGGCATGGTTGGGGATTGACATGGTAGTACAGAGTACAGAGGCTACATCAGACTTGGCAAGGTGATTTCGAGGCTTGAGACGATACTTCACACTGCCGTCTGAGAACCAACATTAGCTCAATGATTAGAGGTAATACAATACAAACACTACATCCCCAAGTGGTACGAACGCGGAGGACAGTCACTGTAAAATTGGTGAGAGGTGAAGCCGATTATCATCAACGATTTTAAGTGTTCGGAATATGGTGTTTGATCTAGTGACCAGCCTGACCCCTTCTATTTTTGGGCCCAGACACCATGGTACTGCACATCACCGTCGTCAGTATACCTTGGCTGTACAATGCGTGTGCGGTATCTTTATGATAGCCGCTGCAGCGCTACAGAGAGAAATCATAAATTGATCCAATGTGGTACATGGTATCTACTGCGGTTGATAAATGAATAGGTCTGCCTTCTTCTTTCGGTTTGTCCGGGAAGGAATCGCGTTAACCTTCTAGCTGGATTATATGATGAGCCACAGCTTGCGTCTTTCCCCTTAAGCTTCCCTTTGTCCCGTTTACTTCGGTTTACTGAGCGCCGGCTCCATTTCCCCTGGAAAATTTTGTTTCACGCATGTCCATAACGCCGAAGGCCGTTCTCCATGTTATTTGTCGCATCGTTCTTGCAATTATCCGCATTCCTGGTCTTGTCTCATTCTGCATTTTCATCGCCCTTTACACCATCACTGAGCAACGGTTTTCCGAGAAGTTTTTTGCAGAAAGCTACACATGGAAACCTGCCTTTCCTTCAAGCTGGAGGTTCATACTCCTCCTCGTCCTCGTAGTGCCCATTTTTGCATTCGTCGAAATACTCCGTCTCTTGGCTTATCGATTCCTACTTCCCCTGCTTATCGATCGATGGAATAAGCTTTTTGGAACCGGGCACCCTTGCGAGGAAGGGTATGTTATGTTCCATCGTGACAGCTCTATCAGCGGACGTGATCTTTTTAACGCTGCCGAGGAAGAAAATGCGCTTATGGAAAATGCCGAAGAGGGTGTTGGTGTGCGCTCATTCTCAAGATCAACGTCTCCTACTCCGCATCTGGCGTCCCATCTCAAACTGTGGAGGATACAGTTTTTCGCATGTTTCGTTCTGTTTTGTGTAAGCACGTGGGTCGGAGTCCATTACGAGCAGCCTGGCGATGTACGGTACAGGGATTCCATTCAGAAGGCCGTTGCACATCCTCGAAAACAAGGGTACGGAAAGCAGGGTGAGATCCTCCAAACTCATAAATAGAACGTAGCTTATCCCGTTTCAGAGAAATTTTTCATTGCTGCGATGTTCCACAATAACGAATATGTTATTCCGTACTGGCACGACACTCTCATCAAAGTCATTCACTATCTCGGTCCTGACAATGTGTTCGTCTCTGTCGTTGAGAGTCACAGCGCCGATAGTTCCCCTCAGCTCCTTGAAGCACTAGATGCAGACCTTGCGCGTTTGGGTGTGTCGCGGCGCATACTCACAGGAGATAAAACAGTACCAAAGCCTAATGACTTGAGTGGAAACGAACGCATTGAATTCCTAGCAGCCACGCGTAATCGCGCAATGGAGCCCCTGACAGTAGGAGGGTATGATAGGGTTGTGTTCTCGAATGACATATTTATCGAGCCCGAGAGCTTCGTCGAGTTGTTAGAAACGAACGATGGGGATTATGACATGGCATGTGGCTTAGACATGGGACATTTTGGGTAGGCACATCCAGCTGCTAAGGCACATCCGTGATTCTAATCGTGGTAAAGCGCATATGATATGTGGGTTCTTCGAGATCGACAGGCAAAACTACCCAGTGCAATGTGAGTTGCGAATGATATTTTCACGCATGTCTAATTCAGTCTGTTTGGCATATAGCTGGCCATATTTCTTCGACGAGGCTGACTATCAAGCAATGCAGACCGAGTCTCCTGTGCCCGTATTCACCTGCTGGAACGGCATCGTTGTCTTCACTGCAGATCCTCTTCTCCCGATAGCCTTGCGCTCTAACCGCACGCTTTCCAACGACCCTCTACCATACGAATTGCCAGCAACCCACCCAGCAACACACAATGCCTCGATGCGGGGTCCGAGTCCTGCCCTCACACCCCCAATACGGTTCCGCGCGTCTGCGCCAAAGGAATGTTTTTCGTCAGAAAGTTTCTTGCTCCCATATGATATGAGGCGACAGTTCAATCTGCAGCGCATATATGTTAACCCAAGAGTGATCAACGCTTACGATTGGAGGTTTGTCGCACGCTACATTATCGGGATATTGGCTCATGTGTCATGTTAGATTTTATTTCTACTTCAAGTGGCTTATGCGCCACCCCGTACTCCGGTGGTGGATCGAAAAGGTATACGATGGTGCATGGATGGCAAGATCGGTGCTTGTCGTGGGCGATGCAGACAAGGTTTCCTGGTGGGACGGTGGAGACTGTCATCCATGGTGGTAGGTAGACTCGGTCATGAGATCTTGAGATTTTGGGGCAACAATTCATGGTTATTGCCTGCCCATTCACGACTTAATACTTATTCCCCCGGTGCATAGAACTATTACAATTATTTATACTTGTTTGCCCTTTGAAATCACGCATTACATAATATACACATCCCCAATGATTCCTGCATTTTCGAGACTAAATCTACGTCTTGATGGTCTGGTTGCTTGAAGGTCTAATCAAAACGGTATGTAACAACATCAACGTTCCGTGTTTGAAAGCAGCTTGGGTATCCAAATTCTGCTTTACACAATTATCTGTGTTGTAAGTACGTACAACGTCTTTTGTGGTGTTTTCCCAACAACCGTTCACAGGATCACTGTTGTTATGCCCACTGATTGTCAATTGGACAAGCGTCCGTTTCAAGTCCTAACTATGGGACTACTCAACCCCGCATCAAATCTGATAGCGACACTCATTGTATTCGTGCATCTTGTACCTGGCATTGTTTGCAATGGCAAGTTCTTCCCCCGCATTGCAGTTGACTAATGCCAAATGGTCCAACTCGCACAAGTACTACAACGCTTCGTCTCCTTAATAATTTTGACGTGAGAGCAAACTTGTAGACCGCTTGCCTCCAGTTATAAAGCTCGCAGTGACGGCCGTCACCGACCCTGCATTATCCAGTTACCCTTGTGATTTATTCTGATTCCTTCCCAGCACACCATGTTACCTAAGATTATCGACATTGATGATAGTTCTTTCCCTGCTGCGTCTGACCTCCTTCGTCAGGATCACCACACATGTAAACGTCGATGGACGTACGCTTCATGTGAGCTGTCGAGGATCCAACAAACAGGTGTCCTAGAAGAAATCGCACTCGAGGGCCACCACCGCCTTGCCAAGTTCTCAAGGTGCTCTCGTTCTTCTGGAATACCGTATCCGAACCAACGCATGTCGGAAGCTTTTTCTTATATTCCGATGTACACACAACTTAGTCTACCACCTCCCGGAAGAAAGCGGGCACTGTTGGTGAGTGCTACATGGTGTGTTGCAAACTAACGATATTTCTGAAACCGTGCATAAGATTGGTATTAATTACAAAGGTCAACGCTTTGAACTAAAAGGGTGCAATAATGACATCCATAATCTCTCACCATGCCTTATTAGTACGTGCAGTTGTTGGCGATTCAGCGACGGCTCCGTGACTCCTTTTCAGATCAATGGGGATACAATCCTGCAGACATTGTACAATTAATTGACGACGGTTGTAACCCCCTGCCAACTAAGCACAATATTTTACTTGAAATGCACCGCCTGGCATTTTATGCAAGGGCCGGCGACTCCATGTTCTTTTATTGTGTGTACTCCCTTTGATGGCACTGTTAGTCTTGTGAATCACTCAGTGTCTTACACAGTTTCGGGGCATGGGGGCCAAATCCGTGACCTGGACGGCGACGAAATTGATGGTTATGATGAATGTAGGACTCAGGCCTAGCTCGAAAGATTATTGTTAATGCGCCCAAAGTCATATGTCCAGTCGACTATCAACGGTCGGGTGTGATTAGTGACGATGTTAGGTGTTTACCTTCTTGTCAAAGGATAAAGACTGACTAGCTCTTCAGGAGATACACGAAATCATGGTCAGTATTGTGACGCAAAGAACACCCCATGGTATTTCAAATAGTCGTTGATAGAATGCTCGCAGGTAAAGCCATTGGCAGTTGGCTCACGGTTGACGGTATGAAGAGTGATCAATGCCACAACATCACTCAGTAACTTAGCTTTACAGGCGCTCTTCGATGTAAGCATGTTCCTTGATACCGTAACTTCAAGTACCGAATGAACTCCAGTCATGCCATTCCGGCACGGTGCTTGGTGAGCCCCAAATCAAATTCATCACTGACAAATACTGAACGATTGTTAGATTTGCCTTACCTTGTGAGAGAAGCAGTTTCTTATTTGTGATTTTGTCTGATCGTCACAACAGTATGACTCCAGACAGTGCAAGTTCGTCGATGGCGTTACGCCAGATGCTCGCATCAGGAAGCGCTCCCAGGCACAAGTTGTGAGAATCAGTTTTTGCGAGTTGGTTGTATTTCTCAGTCAACATCGAACAGGTTTGCTTCTCGGGTTGTGGGGACTCCGAAGAGAGTGAAAGTGTCACAATGCCCGGTCAAGCTATTGGCGGACTTATGACCTTTGTGGGTAAAACTACCATGGGATCAGTTCCTTCTAATATTCCCTTGAAGGCTTTCATACATGTTTTCTGTCCGTTCGGAACTCTTATTGCTGGCCCAAATGGCTGATATTAGAACTTTCTCAGCTTGCACGCAGACTCTAACTTTCCAAAGCAGATTCGAACAAATTCGGGCGTTCGTTCGTGCAACATTACCGGACGCCAAACAACAACCTCAGCTTTCCTGCTCAAATCCTCTCGTTTGTCGATGCGTTCTTATCCAGACTATAGCCACTGATATTGCACAGGATACAACGTTGCCTTTCTATATCTGAACGCCTGAGATCGGATCGTAATCACTCCTAATATGTTATCATGAGCGTGCATATTTGATCTTGTTGTTGACACCGTTCCGATATAAGGCGCTTATAGGTACGAATCGATTGGGTCCAAATGCTCAGGACTGTGCTCATATCGATCAGCAAAGAACCCGGAGTTAGGCTCCCCGAAGCCTTCCCGAACCTCGATGCGGTTCACATGCCGTTCATCTGATATTTGCACAGCAATGATTGGCCAAATGGGCACAAGTCACGCTACTTCTGTATCTTATCGCGCCTCTTCGGTAGCCAATGCTTGCGAGAGTGATTCTTGTCTGGCAACAGGTGGTTATTTGATTGCGAACCCCATGTAATCTCCGTACCGTCCTGATCAGCTCTTCGCCTGCCTCCTATCCGTCGTTTCTGGTGATGCACCTGTCAAACGAAGCTCGCCGAGACTGGTATATATCATCACCTAGTGACAGTGTGTCGTAGTCAAATTGACAAGAACATCTAGCGCTATGAGGGCGGGAGCTTGATAATCTTTGCTCTCATAAGACGCATGTTTCGATCCTTAAGGGCTTCATTAGTTACTTGCCCACGCACGCTGAAACGTAGGCAGTAGTGATAAGCGACCCTCCTCGATAAGCACGTATGTCCGTCCCCCTTTCCAGACCGACTCCGTACGTTTACATCCTGATCGTTATATCCTTACTAACATAGTACCATGACTTCACAGCAACCGAAGCAAGGGGTAATGTGACCGTCAATGTATGATGCACTTGCCTAGTATTGATTCGTTTCAGAAGGCTAGACAGATCGAGGAGTCCATACTCTTCACCCACCCCTGTCGTTCCTGTGAGGCGATCGCCATCTCCGAAGTAAGCCCATTCCACTTCACGTGATCCAGCCGTTCTTCACATCGGTTACCAGACCAAAGGCTATCAAAACACGCCGATCGCTAGTACGCCAACATCCTCCCCCGAAGTCCTCCTGTGCACGTGCAGCCCTGCCTCCATGGGCTCATTCCTATGGTTTCATGCACCACGAGAGGACCGCGCCAGATGCTTTGCCAGCACAACATGATCCTGTGACCTCGCGGCTTCACCGCTTACGGACACAGCCAACCCAATCTCTTCTGCAGCAGGCAGGAGAGAGTATAGAGTCATGGAGACATCACATACACTCACCGTATAGTACTGCGCAACGACCTGTCGTCGCAAGGTGCAACTGTGACCCGAGTAATCAAACAGAGATTCCGCAGACAATCAAAGTGTTGTTTCCACATACGAAGAAGAAGAAGGCATTATGCGTAAGGCCTTTCAAGTTTGTCCTTGCATGGCTTATTTTTGGGGTAGATTGGCATCAACTACAAAAGCCAAGACAGGGAGCTTCGCGGCTGTGTGAATGATGCTTGGAACATGGCAGAATTTCTAAAATGTCTGTCCATCTTCATCTTCTCTTATTCACTCAGTATCAAGCAACGTGACCATGTAACAGCCTTCTGGAATTATGCGAGCGAGGACATCATGGTGCTCACAGATGAGCCATACAATCTGAAATACATGCCGACGAAACGGAATATCCTTAGCGCATTACGATGGTTGGTGAAAGACGCCCAGCCTGAAGATTGCTTATTCTTCCACTGTGAGTCACGTATCCGTGATGTTACCAAGCGATTGATGATGCATCCAGACTCTGGACATGGAGGACGAATTGTCGACTTGGATGGTCGCCGTGTGGATGGTCACCGTGCAGATGGATTTGAAAAGGGTAACAGTGACGATAGTCCAAACTTTGAGAAATGCTGATCTGCAAACAAGCCATCCATCCGGTTGACTGGGAGCGCGCTGGTGAGATTGTGACTGAGGTGCGTTTGTATAGTCGTTTGCTTTGATTAGATGTTATATAAATTCTCAAACAGGACCTATACGATGTGATGGCAAGTACTGAGAACGCGAACTGTAAGGTTAGTGTTGACTTCAGCATAGGTCAAACCCTTACCTACTGGTTGCCGCCTTAATGTAAGCTTGCGAGCAGCTTTATGCGTCAACCAACTTCAATTTTCTTTACCAACAGGCATTGTTTGATGTAAGTTTTAGTTGCCAATCTTCAAGTTAGACCGATGATATCATGAACACTAGTCATGTTATTCTGGAACCGTCCTTGGTATGAAGTGCTCAGTGTATTACCAAGTTGCGTTTCTTTGATGATCTGTTTCTCGCACAGACTTGCCATACGTCATCAGTCCAAAGATGTGAGTTGATGCATTCGTGACTGGCTAATCATTTACCCAGTATCAACCCAGTGGTTATCTAAACCGGCATGCTGCGAATTCTCGAGCTCTTACAAAGTACCCTCAAGCTCACGTGGTAAGTGAAATGTGCTCAACTCGAAGTCCGTTTGACGGTCAGATGTTAGGTATTGTTTGCGAGTTGTAGCGACTTCCAAGGTAGCGGTGGCGTCATCATAAGGGGAGGAGAGTTTCTCGGAGCCATGTCCTCTGTGTGTAGTCAATGAAAATTTGCTCAAGTTATTCTGACCCAATACACTATCAGGCCTTCATCTCGTCACTCAGTGAGTAGTATTCTAGCAATGACAGTTATGCGACTTACCGGAATTAGCGGCCAACCCATCCCAGACATATCTGCAGGTCCTTGCATCTGTGCGGGATATTTTACGTCGGACTCAGAGGCAGACGCCGCAGCTGTCGAGCTCGTACCCGATTGTACGTCAATCCCATACTCCCTCGCATATGTACTGACGCTGTGAAAACTTCATCAGGATTCCAGTCAACAATGCCTCTTATAATTGAGATGTTGTGATTGGTTTTCCTTCCACGATTTGCACATACAATAGAGGAGGAGTTCTGTGAATAGAAGCCTTGCAGTGGCCCTTTTTCGAAGGCCACAGCACGATCAGTAGAAATAACGCCTTGTCCAAACCCTGCTAGACATATGTGATTTATTAATTGACACCACAGAGATGATGTACTTGCAGACTTCCAGGCTTGAAGGATTGACAATTTAAATCAAAGGTTCAACAGGTGGCTGGTATTGCCAATGGTATCATTTTATCATCCTATTCAATGTTCAGTACTGCGGCTCGATGCGCCATGATGCTTGATGCTTGAGAGGCATACGCGGTACTTACTTTGCACAATGCGAACGAAGGACTTGAGGTTACAACGATTACCTAGAGCGGCACGGCTGGCATATGCCAAATTTCAAACTCCTCGCTTCGCCTGCCAAATTGATCACTCTGAGATCGACCAGTTTTACTACGTCAAGCACTTAACCTCAACATCTCAGAGAATTAGTAGTAGCTACTCCAAAGCTACGGTCCACACTGCACAAACGAATGAACACCACCCTAGATGAAGCAAAGAGAAGTAAGCACATCGATCAATTTGTAGCTAAAGTACAGCGGAGGTACTAGCATCGGTGGGTCCCTTTGAGTACATGCTGGAAAATCACGATGTCTGTGGTTTGGTAGAGCCAGAGATGGCTCTCCTTGTCTGCGCCTTCAAGTTCTTCGGAGCTGGAACCGACATGGTGAAGTGTCTGTGTTGTTGTATGGTTTCTGAAGACATGTCGCTGATAGTAGGTGTCTGAATCAGACTGCGCTAGCAATATGCATTAATGGCAGCGACATCTTTCCCTGATGAACAAATTAAAGTCCACGCTGAGCTTGATGCAGTCATCGAACTTGAAAGGCACCAAGGTAGCTCGATCCCTGCTGCAGATCTATCGTTTTGATAATTTCTCAACCAAAGCACCAAGTTTCGTTGACAACAATCCCTTCCTCGTCTGCCCGCCTTCATCTTAGAGGCTTTGAGGTAGAAATCGATAGTAAAACTCCAAGAACTGCGCGACAAATTGGAAAACGTTAATGTGATGAAGGTTGAATGACGCTGAATTGTTCACAGAGCTGATCAGCCTCTCCTTAGCACACTTCCTTCTCTAAGGTGGATCCAATAACGCTTGCTTCATTGGAGATATCACCTGGTCCACTTGTTCTGATCAGCGACAAGAGGAAAGAAATCGAAGACCTTGGATTGGCTGAAATACAAGGGTGTCCTCTGATTGATACTACACTCTGATAAGTTTGGTGCGCGGCCACGTCGCAGCGGTGGTATGTCACGGTGGCTGATTTCCATGATCGACTGTATATTCATTTGAACTCCAAAGACGGAAGCTGGATGTCGCATCTTGATCAACATACTCTTGTTTAGAGTTGTATCGGTATGTCCGGGTATGAGCATAATTCCAGAATTCCCTATCCCAAAAACGACATTCAACTCAGAGTCTGGCAAATGTTTGTTTAGTGGCGTTATCGACTTCCTGGTGACTAAAATCCCCACTCAGTACACCGGTTAGTCGTTTTCTGTCGCGTGCTAGAATGGATTTGAACCGTTCTTTAGAATTCCTCCTGAGCAATCCGAGCCTAGCACTGGGGCGTCCCGGAATCATCAAGGAACCAATAATGTCCAACATCTTCTCGGAAGCCAAGCACGATAATATTTGGGCCGGTCTATCTCAAGCTACAGTTGCCGCGGCTTCGTATTGTCGATTGCAGGGGCCAGCTCTCTGTCGTTCTATGTTCCGTGACATAGTCTAACTTTATCTGTCATCAGGGGTGTTATCACCAGCGGAGAACAGTGGATGTTCTTCGTGTACGAAAGGCACACAGATGGTACTGGGCGAGTCCTATATTCTCCCGAATACACTCTGGAACCGAATCTCGAATCAACATCCTGTATTCCTTTTCCTCGTCTGTCATCACGGACTCTACTGTACTACATAATCTCGTTGCGTCGCGTTATACCAGGACCTAGAATAGGTACTGGTTTAACAAAATTAAATGTCTGTCCGCATGATCATCCCGAGCCTGCAGGGCTCACTCTTAATACCGTGGGATATTTTTAGTTAGTTCAATGGGACGCGAAAGTGAGAGATGCATAGCTAGTTGATGCAAATAGGCCTGTGTTGCGAGGCCTGCTTTCAATGATACTGGTCATCTCATCAGGCTGACTAGCAGTTTATATACCTATATATATAAGTACAGGTACTCTGAAACCCATCTTTGATTTCAACTTAAGCTCGCTGTAGATGAGTCTCGATACTTATACGAGCAATAGCACCAAAATTTAAATAGATTTACATCATTCATTGCTCTACACACTGGACACCATCACCGAGAATCCGGCGGATGTGGGAGACAATATATACGAACAACGGTTACAAGACAATGTTTTCAATGAGCTTGGTTATTCTAGAAAAGCGAGAAAGGATATGGCATAGAACAGTTATAGCATAGTGATAAGGAGTTAACGTAGAACGACGACAGGTTTTCCAGCCCTGTCAAATACGGATGGGCCTCGCCGATGCAAGAGTGGGCCTTCCCCTAGGACGGGGTCGGTTGAGTCTTAATGTTTCCGATGACCTATAGAAACGGGTCAGCGAAATGTACATGCATAGATGCGATATCACACTCACGCCAAGCCTTGCGACATATTACTAGGAGCAGCTCCCAGAGAGATGTTACCGATGCTAGCATTCTCCTTATTTTCCAACCCATTGCGGCCAGTGCTTCTCTTTGCCCAACCCAAGGCAGCTCTTCGCGCGACCGAGCCCACGCGGGGACGGGGTGGGAGGCCAAACACGCGTTCGAGTTTACCAGGTGACATCACTGCGTCTTTCATGAGTTCGCCTGCCTTGGTAGTCTCGACCACAGGTGACATGATGTTAGGGTTGACGGAGATCTGTTGTAGCGCCTTAAATTGACCTTGGGCGCGCATATTGTCGTTGGGAGCGTTTTCTGCGACAGCTGCAACAATGGCCGCCCTCACTTGCTCGGTGGCTGGAGAAGACGTGAATGAGGTCTTGAAAGTCCTGGGGTAGGGTGAAGGCCGAGAGTTGACACGAGAACGCATACGTCGAGGGCGCAAATCTGAAGGCAAAGGCCCGTAATTCTGCATTGAATGTTCTAAGAGCGCTTGCATGCCGGAAGGATGACTAGGAGGATCAAATGCTGAGAGAGGCGTTCAGCACAGTACAGTAAACAGGCAATAAGTACTCACATTGAACTGCGAAGACGGAGAACGGCGTGTCGAGCCAGACTCGCTGGCTCTCTGTCACCGTATCTTCAACTTCGTCGCGAAGCGCATAATACTTGCGTAGCGCCGTAATCCCCCTCTCATCATCCCACAACGACACTGAATCCACAGCTGCAGTCTCAGGATCAGCAACAAACACGGGAGCACGACCAGTTGTCTTTGTCGCAGAACCTGGAAGCGACTGAAGGGACGAAGTCGGGGCAAGCGATGTTGTGAGTTCCTCCTCGATGGTCTCATAAATGGACGTGCGTGATGCACGGGCCTGAGAGATACGTCGTTGGTGACCGTGGCCACGAGCGCGTGGTCGGACTCGGTCCAAGGTAGCGTTCGACAGAGGGTGGGTGGCATTAGAAAGCATGTAGTTGACATGCGAAAGGTCAATGCTGGACTGCGAGCCTTCCGAGAACGAGGAATACCCATCCGACATTGAAAGTGGAGGGGTCTCAGCACCAGAACTCATAGACGTACAAGTGCTGGAGCGAGAACGGCCTGCGCAAGGAGGGCGAGTGAAGACAGGCATGCGGACTGGGACCTCAGTGAGCAAGACAAAGACACCCATTACAAACAACCAACTCACAAGATGTTGACAGATCATCTCCTTCTGCGATCAACACCGCGTTCTCCGAACTCTGCCTCTCTAAAAGACCGTGCTTTGCTCTAATCATGCGCTCGTCGCCGAACTTCACTGAATATGCAGTCGAAGCAATCGACGGCTTGGTTTCAAGAACTCGGCTCTTCGGAGAGTCGTAGTCGTTACCCTTACGACGGGAATTTGGCTGGGGATCGTCAGATGCCACATATTTCCTTTTTTCAACTTGGCGACAAGGCGAGGCTTCGATCATGGATCCTACGGAACGGCGTCGAACATAGCCACCACCAAGCATCTGCGAGAGGAAAACGTGAATGACCAATTCACAAGCATGACCCCAATAACTTACGCTGATCATGGTATCATCTTCCTTCTGTGGACTGTGAACACTAGCAATGCTGTAGCTTGATAACCGTTTGAATTGAGGAGGTGCATGCGAGGAGTCCACAGCAAAGAAAGCAGAGTCAGACGAAGAAACAGATGTCCTGTGACCAGTCTTCTCAAAGAGCGAGTCTTCTATGTTGGAAGCCAGTCGAGGCTCATGGTCCGTGCCCATGATCGAATCATAGGACATGCGATTCGTGTATTGACCACTCCGGAACTGTTCCCTTCGGATGCTCCCGATAGGGCTTTCAGGCGGTGACGCAGAAATGGCGGTCAGTGGCATCCCACGATCCAAAGCAGAGTCAAGCATCTTGTCGCCCAGTCCTGGTCTCCCCAGGTGAACCCCCGAGAAGTCGCTGAGCATGGAGTCGACGGAAAAGTCGGGATGGTGCCTAGCCCACGAGGCACGCCCGCCATGAGCGTATGGCTGCGAAACGCTGCTCATGCTAGCGCTCGAGTCGTTGCGGCGGTGGTATCCATAGCTACTGCGATTATGTCCATAGCTGTTGCGGTTGTACAAGCTGATTGGTGGACCTAACGATGAGACGGAGGCTGAAGATGAATGGCGACGATGAGCAGCAATACGATTATATGGGTGCATCTGCGAGTGCACTGGGGCACGGAAGTAGAAGCTGGATGCATCACTGTCAACACGTCTCCGGCGAGGTTGTTTGTGGATGAAGGAGAACGTGTCATTGAGAGAAGACATGGTAAAGGAGAACTCGTCCGAGGAAGGACGCTCCCGAAGGCTTGGGAGTGGTGACGCCCCAAAGTCGAAAGGATCTGTGGACCCATGGTTGATGACCTGTCCATATGACGAGATAGACTCGATGCTGAACATAGACTCGTGTTTGTTGCGCTGGCTACGCGAAGTGGCTCCCGGCGGAGGATAGAAATTGGGACGATGGTCATGGAACTCGAATCCCCTTCTCACCTCTGCGAATGAGTCAAAGCCCGCGAAGCTCAGTTCTGAAGAGTGTCTGTAGTGGCCTGGAACATATGAAGCACGAGCAGCTGAGCGCCCTATGCGCTTCGAGCTAGAGTTTGAATCGAGGCGAACGCGAGATGGAGGCGAGGGAATTTCAACAGCCTTTGCAAATATGGACTTGAGGACAGCAGACTCGTCACCAGATAACGAAGTTGCGGAGAGAGACTTGGCAACAGTCAATGGAGGGATGATATCCGATAGTGTGAGTGGCTCCTCGTTCTTTTCAGTAGAGGGTGCAGACGATGGCTTGCCGCCAAATTTGAAGTCCCTATTGAGCCGTCCATCCGATGGTCGCGACTTCATGGACCTCACGGACCTAGCATTCCTCAAGACTTGAGGCCGCTCTGCGCAAAGCATGTCCTCCTCCTTCTCCCAGTCATTTGTCGTGGCAAAGCTATCCGATCCAGGAAGCAACGACGGTTCAGTGTCCACATCCATCGGGAAGCCTTGAGGCAAGAACTCCTGCGACACATAGTCCATACTAAATGTGCTATCTCCCGCACGTTCCAGTTCCGCCTGCAACGACGAGATCTTGGGCACAGGCGGAACATCAGGCGGCAGGTCAAAGTCATACCGCAAATCAATCTTAGCAGGCGTGCGGAACGCGTTCTCCAACTGCTCGACGAAGCTAAGCCTGTCAGATCCACCGGACTGGTTCAACTTCTGCAGCTCGCCCGTGAAGTCAAAGGATTTCTTGGTATCGTCCTCAGATGACATTCCGGCCTCTTCAATATCAGCATGGTGGTCGTCCTCGTCGATGACCTTGGCGCGGAACACAGGAGCTTTGGTGACTGAGCCTTTGGGCAAAGGGA
Source organism: Suillus weaverae (assembly GCA_016767475.1). Classification (NCBI taxonomy): domain Eukaryota; kingdom Fungi; phylum Basidiomycota; class Agaricomycetes; order Boletales; family Suillaceae; genus Suillus; species Suillus weaverae. The sequence goes on along the minus strand of MU179356.1, from coordinate 161,351 downwards.
GTGGCATCTCAGGCGGCAGCCCAGGCGAGGGCAGTGGTGCGTGCGCGATCATTGAGTTAGGATTGAACGTCAACGTATCGTCCGCTTCGTGATCCGAGTTGGACAAAATGATTTGCAGTTCGTCAGGAATGTCAGAGTCAGGATCACTCGCATCCAGCTCTTGTCCTCCCACAGACCCGCCCAACGTCCCTGCGAGACCAAGGTTTCGGCGTGCATCAGGGAGAATGAGTAAGCTTGGGCTATCAAGTGGTTTGGGGATATCATCAGTGGTATCGCAACGCAACTGCAAATGCGCATGCTCCATGGGCACAAGTGACGATGGTTTCCTCTCATGTCCTTTTGCCTTCTTGAACACAGGGCTTGCACCCAGTGACACACGGGAACTAGACTTTGAATGTGCAGAGCCAAACGTGCGTGATGATGGTGAACGATCCGCGTTACCCGTGAACGGTAAGCTCATAGGCGCTGCGAACACAGTGCGTCCCGAGACAGGCACCCTGCTTTTCGCGGGGCGGAGCGCTTTGAAGACGGGCTCTGGTTCTGCCGCAGGCGCAGGGCTCGTCGTGCGTTTGTGCGTGAACCTAAAGGTCGGTGCTGGCGCATGTGAGTCCCTTGGCGGAGATTTCGCAGGTGAGATCCCAGCATTGAGCGTTGCCCACGGTGCGATGTGCTGCCCGATAGATGGAACTACAGCAGTGGATATCGTCTTGGCGTATGGGCGGAGTGAAGTGATGCTCGCGGCGCTTGGGCGAAGGCGTTTGACAGGGCTTTCTAGAGTCATGGGGCTGCCAGCTTGGGAAGAGGCGAGCAAAGATGGCGAACGCCCATTCATCGGCGTCATGTCCGGCGTTGCTTGGAGGTCAAGGCGGTTGATGAGCTGCGCGAGATCATTTGTTGCTGCGTCCAGGAGGGACATTACTGCGCAATCTGTGTCACAAAATCAAATAAACGAATCAGCACGACGCGAATAATCGACTGGCTGTACGAATGGCTTGACGTACCGTTTTCGTCCTCGTACATAGCCTTAGGCCTGCTGCGCCCCAAAAGCTGCTCGCTCAGCGGCCTTGGGTGCGCTCGCTTGATCGGTGTCTCGAGGTCACTGTGTCCGTCAACAGTTGCCTCTTCGATGGTCACGATCGGCAGAGCAGGTGCCTCTTCCTCATTCATTCCCTCATCTTCTTCGTGGTCAGAAAACCTTCCAGGGAAAACCGATGAGAGCGGCGTCCTCTTCCTGCTATCTGCACTCTTGCGGGTTCCTTTGGTTTTCTTTTCCTTGCTGCTGTCCTTCTCCTTCGATGCGCGTTCCTTTCTCCTGATCTCCTTCACGGTTTCTAAACCAACCTCGTCCCACCTCACCGAACACCCCCCGGAAGACCCTCCCGAAGATACGGAAACAGGCCTCACGCTGCCAGCACTGCTCGCTGTCATAGTGGATCCCGACCTTGCCCTGGCCAGAATACCACACCCTAACGTAGCAGCTGAATCTACTGACAGCTTATTTGAGCTCTGCGCTCGGGCAGCTACAATCGACGATGCCGCGGACCCACTGCGCATAGAGGGGAGACGCATCGTGGAGGGGAGGCCCAGCCCAAGGATGGACTTCTTCTTGCCAAGAGTTGCTCTACTGGCGTTCTTATCAGGGCTAGCGCTGAGCGCCCCTGCCTCGAAACTGCTGCCGGAGTAGCGAACGGTTGCAGCCTTGTCTTTCTCTTTCTCCTTTTCTTTCTCCTTGCTTTGACCCTTGTCCTTTTTTTTCTTCTTCTTCTTAGGCTCGCTGACGACGGGAGGAGTAGGTTTAGGAGTGTCGTCGGGCGCGGGGATGCTCTTGAGCTGTGCCCAGGACCCAATACGGGCGAGGGAGCGGACAGAACGCATGGCTCGGAGAGCGACGCTATCTTTACCTGACCCGAGGGGGGCAGCACTCGGTGGAGCAAGTGTGGCACCAGATGCAGCGGAGGCGGACGTCGCAGACGGCGGCGTTGGTACACGCAGATGCTGGCTCTCTGCGGGTGACTTGGAGCGCTCAGGGAACACTGGGCTGTTAAGCAAGATCCCCGAGTCGAGAGAGTTGAACCGGGCTCGAGACTCGGTGGGTTTGCTAGTTGTGGGCGGTTCAGGCGCTGTCAAATAATATATGTTAATAACGCGTAGGAGTGTGAATCGTGAGCTTACATCTCGATCTCTCTTTCTCCTTCGAATCCTTCTTACCCTTCCCGATGGTCCACCAACCGGACTTCTCATCCACCTTTACCTTCGATGTATTTTCCTTGTCTTTCTTCTTCTCCTTCTTCTCCTTTTCCTTCACATGTGGAACGTTGGTCACCTCGCCAAGAGCGGGACCCCAACGCATGCCATCCAGAGCCACGCGGCTCTTCTTCTTCTTGACTACGACGATCTCCCCGATCTCGGGATCGAGCATGGGGTCGACATATATTTCGATGCCCGCGCTGCTATTCTTATTCGAGTTCTGGGCGCCAACGCGGCGCACCACATCGGATAAATCAGTCTCTCGTGACGAAAGGAGACCCAGCTTTGTTTTCTTGGGTACAAGGCGCCTACGAGGCGTTGCATCTGAGGACGGGGCTTTGGGCGCGAGAGCGATTGGGGGCTGGGGTTCAGACCATGGAGCGACAGAGGAGTTGGCTGGTGAGGGCGTTGCGGCGACAAGGCGGATGGTGGGGATAGCAGGCTTTGAGGAAGGTGTTGCGAAGGGCGATGGTGAGCGGGTGCGAGTAGTGTCAGTTGGTCGTGAGAGGAGTTGCAAAGGCATCTCGTCTCGTGTATAAGTGAAATTGATGATATGAACAAAAGGTCGTGAAAAACGTTATATGCAGTCGTGATCGTATTAAAACAGGTCGTCGAGAATCGAAATGATGAAGCAAGCAAAGTAGAAAACGAGAAGGCGTTATGAACCGTCGTGAATCGTGGTCAGTGTCGTTAATATGTTGATTTAACTTGATTATCTGTTTGATGAGATCGCCGTGGTCTTGCGGTCCTGACAGTCGTCTGAGAGCAATTAAACTCGTCAACGCTTTGAATTAGTAGATATCTCTAGCAGACGTTAGTAGACAGTTAAATGTCTTGTCCAGAGAATAGAATACATACCTAAGCGACGAAAGATGACTTACGGTGACAAGCTCGCGCACGATAGAGACAAGAGCCCCTTCTACTTCACCTTGCAGAAAGTCGAACAAGTTGTTTGGTTGTGTAGGTGCGTAAAAACAACGCGTAAATAAGACGCGAACAAATAAATAACTCACGTGATCGTATCAAAGTTCCAGTTCCCGCTGTCCTCAACGACTCCGACTCGACGCACGTCGCATACTGGCTCAGCGCCTTACAGTACGCATCAAAATATATCACCCGACTTACCTCGAATTGATATTGGATCACATTTCAAATACTAAATAGCAGTTCAAAATACCCTCGTCTTCTGCCCGTTGTCTTCCTTCCCATAAAGGGTACTGTGACGCCGAAAGATCAAGGAAAATGATAGGTGCGGCATAAATGCAGACGCCATAGATGTCAATTTTGACGCGCTTACAAGATCAGGTTCCGTGGTTCATCTGATTCTAATCGTGTCCCATGATGGCACCAGCGTCATAACTAGTGGTATCTGGTGACACGTACAAGCACCTCATTTTGAAAATGCCTATTACATTTGATCCGATTAGAACTGATACACTAGCATTGTAGCAACAATAACCAAAGCGGCACTGCGGTACCACAACGCCGTCCTGCAACTTCCTATTGCACCTCGACCGAGTTCAACCGAAAATCCAGGTTTCCAAATTTCCAATGTCTGGCACACATTGAACACAATGCAATACCTCTGCAGAGATAATGACACATTATTGACTTCCGTTTGAGCTTGGTCCGGCGAGCCCGATTGCCGCTTTCGAGCGATATACCAGTGTTCAAACTCTTATGCGTAACAATGACTATTGTGGAGATCGTCCAGCGTAACAACAAATGATATCTCCAACTACGCCCAACCTATGTTCCAAAAAGCTACGTGGATGTTGCCATGAACACCCTCACGCCAACGTGAATGCTGGCACCACTACCGACCGTTGATATTCTTCTCGCCGAGGAAAATACAATATCTTCCCTCCGGCGTCCTTCGATCTATCCGACGTGTTGTGTATCTCATCGTTGATGCCATTCCTGTCCTGGGGAGCATCTACAGCCTCCCGTGATCACCTCAGCCCTCAATGCGTGTTCAACTGATCGCGAGCACGAGGCACAGGGAGACAATCCCTCTCTATCGCAGACAATTTCAAGTTTGTTCGTGCTTTCCTTCCCCACGTGTTGCTGTCGATCGTTCTGAATATCCGTTTGGCTGGTCTCGAATCACCATTTAATAAAATAGCGGCTGCCCGTACTACATCCTGTACACAGTGAATCCTTTTGTTTCCACAATCGACGCCGAAAAAGTCCAGGGTGATACTTCCGGTTGCGTGCCCGAGGCAACCTGCGCGCAGTGACACACACATTTAATGGAAAACAGTCGCCCACAACCGTGGATAATTTTTTTGCGTGTTCGATGGAACAGTGGTTCACGTTGCTGAGCTAGCCTATGTAGGGCCCTTGTTGGCTCATCCGCAACATTCCAGGGTGATTCTTCCGGCTACATGCACGAGGCATCGCCTGTCGCATATCTATGCCACTTTTGATTTCCCACAACCTATCGACGACTTTACACGCAACAGGGGCTCATACTGTTAGTCCTCCGTTATCGAAGCTTTTGTTGCAACAAAGATAACCGCTCATGTGCATGAACGGTTGGAACGTGTGATTACCCCTAGCATTTGAATGAGAATTACTTCCTCCCTCGGAGTTTGAAACTATTTGAACATCGGACGCGACGTAATCGCCAGCGAAACGCCCTGACAGCCTGGTTTGTTGCTGCCTCGAGGCAGCCCTTGTACTAAAATGGGCGGGAATGTGTTTAAGGCTGTCCAGATTTTCTACACTCCGTGATATCTTAGGCTGACGCTGGGCGTGAGACAAAGGACCTACTGCAGGCGCTCATGACTCTTGGAGAAGCAGAGGCACATGCCATGATGCCATCCTACACGCTGTCTACTCCCGCCATCTTTGGTAGATACCTGCCATATCCGCACACCGCTCATCCTATATTTTTCAAATTCCAGATATTACGCCAATCACGGGTAACGGGAATGATTACGAAGGGCTGAACCTTTTAATAAACGGGTTACCTCCCCCCATGTTCAAACAGTTCCGACCGACCGCCAGTTGACTGTCGCACTATTTCGTTCTCGACCCCCTCAAGGTCAGTACAACATTAATTCCTGATATCGTGCACGTCAACCCATGATGACAGACTTTGTCTCAGATGCCCTCCGTGACGTTGAATAGTGTGTTAGGTTGCTCTTTTGTCAACGTTCGCAAATTAAATGCAGCACGCTATCTGCATGGGACCTCAACAATCGCAGCATTTCCGGACGAACTGCTGTCTGCCATCTTTCATGTCGCAACACACGATTTTCACGACTGTTATGACGCTATATTTCAAGCTACCACAATCTCACATGTTTGCCAACGCTGGAGAAACGTATCTCTTTCAACCTCATCATTATGGACCGTCGTCGTTCTCACCTTTCCTACTCATCATAATCAAATTTTTCGCACCATCGACTGGCTTGCGCGTTCCCGCTCTCGCCCTTTGCACCTATACATGGATTTTCGAGATCCCGCATGGAATTGGGACGAAGCGTCACATTGCTTCGGCTGGAAAAATATGGAAAATGTCATGCGACTTATCTTGCCCTATGCGCACCGGTGGCAGAAGGTTGAACTTCTCACCGACACCTGGGCTCCTATTTTTACCTTCCTCTCCTATACCTCCCGCATAAAATCAACTCCTATGTTACAAGATGTCCTTCTTTCCCGCTGTAACGCCTTTTTTGCTGCAAAGGGCGAGCTGTTCCATCCTTCTGCAATGAGGCATCCAGTTTCCTGGTTTGGGGGAGGCTCTGCATTTCACAGCCTTCGTCGGGTTTCCCTCGCCGGTGTACACGTGAACTGGACAAACTCGGGATTGTCGGGTCTCTTGGAACTCGAACTCAAGTACCATGCGAGCGAGGTGATGCCAACATTGCACGAGTTTTGCGACATCATATCCGGATGTCCCGAACTCGAGCGATTGAGCATCCTGGGATGGGGTCCCCAGATAGACGTAAACGTTGCGCCCAAGCAGCGCACTCTCTACCTTCCACATTTACGAGACTTTTCCTTCGGATTCATCGACGTCGATTACGCTATTGATCTCTTGTCGCTCTTTCACTTCCCCGCTCTCAAATCGCTTTCGCTGGAGGACATTTCCTCACTAGATCTGTCGCATCCTTGCGATTCATCCCGTCTTCTGGAATATCTCACAGCAGCTCACCACGGATCGTGCACGACCTCGTCTCACCCATTCCCATGTGCAACGTGCGGTCCATATCCCTTATCTTTACTTCGTTCTTTGGAGCTTCGTGACCTTACATCATGCGGAGCTTCTTTGCGCTGCTTTTTGCAAGAAACCGCGGCTCTCGACAATCTCGTACTGTCTGGTCTGGACAAAACGAACTTACAAGCAATCGTTCCAGACCTAATCGCCGCGGCGCTTTGCCCAAGTCTTCTTGACTTGAAGTTCAACGACACAGACTTGACGATCGCTCCGTTATTGGCTTCCCTCCCAGTCGGTATGGTCCGCAATTCCGATTCTCCGTCGATGCGTGTCGTCGTAGTTGCGGATGTTGTCAACAGTGCAGACGCAACGCACGAGCTCATGCACGTGTTGCGGGTCGCTGGCGTCGAGGTCACGATCTTAGGGCATACCACTTCTTAGAGGCTTGGCAAGGGAAGCCGCAGCATCATCCATCATCCATCATTTTCACGCACCACTCTCATCAGTCACTCGTTCTTCCCTTCCCTTCACTACACGCTCTCCCCTTTATCACCAACGATTAAACGCCCATTCTCCTGCCTTTGTACGTATGTAATACTCTTCGACATTCTTCACGTCATTGTATAGTGTATCAGTATGCCCGCGCATCCCCTCATTTCCGTCAAGATCGCATGTGAGTATATCCGTACTATAGAGCTGAATCACTTGTAGCATATGTCATGTATAATAAACACTCGTTTTGCTTGGACATGGATTAGGAAAATCATTATGAATTAGATGTGGGGTGTATTAAGTGATAATCAAAGAACTTCCGGCTTCAGCCATCTCTGTCAAGAAGGCCTGTAACGTAGTTATAATTAAACGGCGTAGATCACAAATATTGCAAAGTGCCGCGATCAATTTCCCCATGATCAGATGGTTGACGAATTACTTACAAGGCAGGACTAATCATGTAATGATAGATACGAAGAGCGCTAATGTATGAATTTGTGATATCAATATGCTTGCTCCAGACCATGATTGCAAAGCGATAGCGTAAAAGTCCAGATGTTATACAGCCTCCATCGAGGATCTGAACTCGGCTCATATTCCTTCTCCGATAAGTCGTTCAGGTGCCTCCACATATGCCCTCCAAGACTCCACGAACGCAGCCAACTCTGCACCCTCTAGCACACGATGATCCGCACTCCAGCTCACGCCAATCTTGAGCCTCCTCTCCCCGCGGTCACTCTTGCTAACGTCCCACACCCATCTTGCTCTCCCTATGGCGACGATCGCGACACCACCCCCAGGTACTAAGACAGGGTGCGCGTACTCCCCGTCGCCGATTGCACCTACATTAGATACCGTGACCGTCGCACCACGTTTCGGCATCTCGTTCGTCGTGAGTGCGCAGGGCACTTGACGGCCGAGGAAAGAAAGGTGCTTGAGTTGTGAAGATAGGCTGTAGATGCTATGCGTATCTGCATGTGGTATGACGGGCGTGTATAAACCTGTCGTGGTACTCAGGGCAATAGCGATGTCCGCGTGCGGACGGATGGTAAGGGTGGGCTTGCTTCCTCCATTTGCGCTACCTGGCGTGATGGAAGAACGGAGCACCGGCCATGCCATCATGGCCTTGGCAAGCGTCTTTAGGAGTATGGGGAGGTATGTGAGACGAGTGAATTGGGCGCTTTCTGGTACGGGAGGAAGAGATGGGGCGGGATGCAGGGCGGAAGGGTTAACTGGGAGTGATGATGATTTGGAGGGATTAAAATGTTCAGGTATATGCGAATTGAGGGTTGGGAGGAGAGAATGGAGAGACGTGAGGTCGAGGGAAGTCGAATAGCTGACACAAATTATAAGTGATCGCGAATGATAATTGAAACGACGGAATCATACCCGAAGTGTGGAATCTCGAGACTCTGGGTCATAGCTTTCCACATACCATAACGTGTCCGACCAAGCTCGACAATCACGTCTTGTTCGGCTTGTGCTCGTTGTGCGGCTGAACCGGAGTCTAGTAAAACAGAAGAGGCTTGCTGTGACAGGAATGCATCAATATCCTTCCTCTCGACGCGTCCGTCACGGCCGCTGCCTGGGAGAAGTGCAAGGTCAACCTTGGACTGGCGAGCGTAATGACGGACTGAGGGCTTTGCGAGCACGTTCTCGTGGTTAACATTGGGAGTGGAATAGTTTGGGTCCATGGGATGTAGTCTTCTGGGTGCAGATGGCTCCTCACGGATCTGTTCGGCCCGAGAGGTAGCATCTTCCACAAACTTGGAGTTTGAAATTATTGGGGACGGTGCTGGCACAGCCGATGACGCAGGCTCTATTTGCTTTGCACTACCGCTATCCAACAATTCCTCATCAACCTCGATCACACAAAGTCCTTGGCCGACCTTTGCAACTTCACCTTCCTTCACTAAAATCTCTTTCACTACACCGTCGAACGGGCTTGTGATTTCGACGCTGGCTTTGTCGCTCTGAACTTCGCACAGAGGATCAAAGCTTTGGATGGTGTCAAGTTCCTTCACATTCCTAACTTATGAGCTCAGTGGGGGGAGCACGATATTTGCAAGGTCCGGCCGACGCACCATTTGATGACTTCACACTCTGTGATGCCCTCGCCAATGTCAGCAAGCTTGAAGTTCTGTAGAATTCTCCTCGAAGATAAGCATGGTGGAAATGTGTGAAAGTGTGAGACGGCAGTTGAACGAGTGAGGAGGCGACGGAGAGGGCGGATGAGCATGGCGGGGTGCGGGGAAGATGAACAACCTACTAGATGCAATCGGGCTAATGTATGTGATTACGTAATCAAAATATGTAACCGGAGTTCGATATGGAACTCCGGTTACATGTTTTCCACCTTTCTGCGGACGAGTGCTATGATATAGGTTTCTGCTATAGCCCTGCGGCGCTTTTCCACACACAGGAGTTTCCAGTAAACGGCACTTATAGGCGTTTCATTCATACTATACAAATTCAAATTGACAGCCTCCCAGTACATACTGCGGCTGCATCTCACCGTAGCACCACCTTCCTCACGGCATCCGTCACTTTCCAGCCTATTTGAGTAATTCTCCAGATCCGCGACGAGGTTGTGAGCACAGGACGCGCTTCGATGTGTTACAAATGTTGCAAGAATCATTGGCCGAGTCCCTGATAGCTGCGCATGCGGCGCAGTCGCAGCTGCCGTTTGCCAACTTTCGCGATATGATCTCTGAACTACGTGGGTAGCAGCATCAGGTAAGTGTAATTCATTACAGATTGTTACAGAGCGCTCTGTATACGTAGTACTCTGTCACACAATCCAACCCGGTGATGCAAAGCTTCACGCCAAGGATTGAATGCACTGCCACATAATGGTCTTCTCACACCTTTACGAACGTGCGGCATGCTGTGGGTATGCTGTGAGTTTATTGTCACTGACCTAGGAACCAAGACTGCCGTAATTTACGGACATAATTGTATCTTACGGCCCTGCTTTCTAAGTTCTGCTCCGTCCTGGACTCCTGAATGAGTCAGGAACGACGGCCTCTAGGCCTTGGTGAAGTAGAAAATAGCCTATCATTGGCGCCTCCTTGAACTTTTAAAACGTAGGATCTGCGAGTCTATGCTTCACATCGTCCTCCCCATCCTACATATAAGTATAGTCCCCAACTAAACCGCGGAGACATTCTCGAAGCATGGCTAACATTGGCTTCTTCAAGATGAATACAAGGATGGAAGTGAGTTTCGACAGGCACATACAGATGAAATCACTCTCATGGTTAGAAGGTTATTACAGCTATCGCCACCTCCGGGAACGATATCGATACTGTCCGACAGGCAGTGAAAATGTATATTGTGGCAAAAAAGAAAAAGGGTTGCTCTGAACAACATATACACGAAAAATTAGAAAAATTGGAGCTCAAGGTTTGTCTGTCTTTTGCTTGGCGTGTTGACAGACGTTGACAAGAGGGGTTAGTTCATGCACATAGAGGAATTACATCCCGCTTGGAGAGACGCTCGAGCGTTATTCCAGCTTCGTAAATCTAATCACATCCCCATGCCCATGTCCATTGTTCGCGAACGTGAAAACGAGCAGCGTCGCCAATCGGAGTGGGAGTCGTCCTCAATGGCACCGTCGAGCCCCGGGCCAGCTGCTTCTTTCGCGTCAACTTACACGTCGTCTTCAGCATCCACTTATACATCGTCTTCAGCATCTACTCGTCCTTCATCAGTGCCGTCTATGGCATCAGTACTATCGACTTCCAACTCGCCATTACCTCCCAGCTGCGATAGTACAAGCAAAGAAGACCTACCAGGACATCACGCCCCATCTCTTGTTCATCCATCCCGCTCCCGCCGCGATACAGCACTGTCCTTACTCTCCGAGTATAATGACGACTCGGAGCCCGACGACCAAGTGTCCATCCCGTTGTCAGGCAATCCGCAGAATTAGTATGGGGAGTATGGCATCCGCGGTCTCTTTTCACTTATCATCCCGCTGCGCGGGCGATCTCTATCTCCTATGTCTCCCTTCCTTTCGGAACCGTATGATATACTTATTTCCGCATCCCAGAGCCTCGTCATCGTCTGCTCTTACCAGCCCCACTCTTCATTCAGCGGCGCAAAGACGTCGCGATCTGGAATTCCTTGTTCGCGGAGTTGCGAACGTAACTTGATTGTGTGTACAGTCAATCGGTTTCGATAATTGATCTGTGATATCACTGCGTGAGACTCGTTTCGCGGGGTTCTAGTTCACATATCCTTTGACTAATCATACAGATATGCCTCATTTATTCCAATAACCATCTTTTGCCCCCCCCCCCTCTTTCACACGGAACGTTATTCAAACAGCATTTAGTTGGATTCGCGCCCAGGTTACTTGATCAACCTATTGGTTGTTCATGGACTACCAGGTTTCATTGATACTATTTTGTCAGGCGGCTGTATTGGTATTTCAACTTGCTCATACGTCTCATTTGCAAGTGTACTGGGGCCACGTTGGACTGGCAGAAGTTGTGCAGGGAAGCGAAGAATACTCGTCATTAGTGTTCGGACTCGCCCTCGAGTGAAAACTTCCATTCTTCTCGTACTGCCACCCGCGCAGCGAATGAAACACTGGACATTCTCGAAGTAGTTGTCTATGGGGCTACTGGCACCTTATTGACGAACGTGCGTTATACGTACAAATCCGCAACAAACGACCTTTTTTGGTCAGAGGATGACCGCATACTCCAGATCCGAGGCTTTATGGTTCCTGGTGTGTTCCGCTGCTCAGGAACAGTGTCGGGTACATATATATCTTGTAAGCTTCCCCACTCGCATAAATAACGTCTATCGATATCGTGTATACCTGGTTAACGGTCAACTCGAATTTTGCCCCACCTCAATCCAAAGCCTAGTAACGTATTTAAGACTGAAGGATGGACCCAGCCGGCTTCTTCAAAGGGGATACAATGATGGAAGTGCGTATTCGTCACCCTGTGCCATTGAAAGTACCCTCATGAGCCATAGGTCTTCACAGTCCTAGCCAACTCTGGAACCGACGTCAAGACAGTCCGGGACGCAGTGATATTATACATTGCGCGGAAAAAACAAAAGGGCCGGTCTGAACAACACATTCAAGATAAATTACTACAACTAGAGGACAAGGTGAGTCATATTCTCTTATCCAACTCTCCAATGACACCAGATATTCCAGTTCAAGCACATCGAGGCGTGGCATTCAGCATTCCGAGATGCTCGAGTGTTGTTCCAGCTTCCCAAGTCCAAACATATCCCACTTCCAAAGTCCGCTATCCCTAAACAACATGAATCCGAGCTATTTCGTGTAATAGACATAGGACTGGTCCCCTCCTCTCTCAAGTCACCTTCGTCACTATCCTGTAGCTCGCCAACTCCTAGCAGCTGGGATGGACCGCCACTGGGATTACAAGACCTCCCATACGTGTTGCCTGCCTTTTCTTGGGAAGACACTGAGAGTCTGGAATCTCATGTGTATATTCCTCCATCGTCTCCTGGGCAAATAATTTCGTCCGACATGCTGTCATTGCTCTCCCAATATGGCGACTCCGAAGGAGACGACGAAATCACAACATTCCTGTCCAAGCTTGAGCAGAGCTAGCCAGAGTCATAGACTCGTATCGTACCCGACTTTATGCACGTCGCGCCGCACACCTCCTCCTGCCCCTTGTGCTTTCAGCCTCATACCCACTTACCTCCCCCTCAACAATTAATAACTTGCAAAACGTTGGAGGGTTGTTGTGCTTGTTCCCCGTGTCTTCAGCGGCTTGTTTGTCCACAAACGTTGGTACACGTAGATCCTCCGCACGTCGCTCCATTTCGCGAATCCCTTCCCGGTTACCTTGTGAAACACCGATAAAGAGGTGTCTTATGAATTACGACATATCGATGGAGTCGGTCGCTAGACACTTTGCATTAAACGAGTCGCCTATCAATCCTCCCGCAAAATGACAAACCCGAGGACTTTCGCTGTATATTTACGCTGATATCGATCTCTTGGAAGTAACACAGCAATGTCGGGGGAAAAGAAATTTATTTAGGTTATAATTTAAAATTTCATCGTCAACAATATTGCAAGTGTACGTTTTCTTCCAGATCCCAGGGCACAATTGCTGTATGTGGCGAACACCGTTTTCCTGCAGAATTTCACCTATTGTTGGATGGGCAGTGCGTTGAAACAAAGTAAGTTAATTTGTTATGTAAACTAGTGCTCTTTCAGGTTGTGATAGCATAGGATTAACCGCGCAGCAGCTAACCTTCATTCCAACTCCCCCGTCACCTCCTCCCCCTCAATCCCACCATTTGTAAGTATAAAATTTCCCTGATGCGTAGGTTCGAAAGCCCATCTCCAATATAAATTAATAACAACGAGTGCGGCAGAACAACAGTACCACTCACAAAACGGATGGCGGGCATATAAATAATTAGACTTGATAGCTATCGGCAGCAGCCCAACTCGTGGGGACCAGAAGATGCCCTTCAGGTCCGTGAACGATCTCAGCGGATGCCAATTGGCACGACTCCGAGGATCTGATATGGGCACGGAGGACATAATGGCGGCACTTCACGACTCCGCATACAGAGCAGCGAACCTTTACCCCGAGATGAGCAAGGATGTGCCTGGCCATGCTTCCCTTCTTGAGCATTTTGGAACAGCCGCCCCATGAGCAGCGTTTACTGGCACTGTCTGGACCAGTAATACCATGCCCTCGGATGTGGGAAGAAATTGCACTGGTCGTTCCTTCCACAGACATGCCGCAGAGGGCCCCCTGTAATTTGCATTCATACACAACAACAGGTTGGCCACTTTGTTCAACTCGAAACAAGGTTTCGTGATCCACGTTAACGGTGTGGACAGGCATGTATCAAACAGTGGGTCGTTGAAGGACAGAAGCTGTTAGATGAGCTTGCGAGAATGATCGAGGGATATAAGCTATGCTGCTGGTCAGCATTTATTATCGAGCTGCTCTTTGGAAAGATGTACCCAACGCACCAGAGGAGTTCGATTTGGTTAAGAAGAGTGTGGTCAGATAACGCTCTAGAATGCTACAAGTAGGGCTGGATTATTCGAAATTTGAAGTGCTCATCCCCCCAGTTATAAATTTCCTCTGTCACAGCCTATCAAGTGTGAGATCTGTACGCCGAGCGAAGTCATACATCGCAGACTGGCCAACCGCCACTTGCCATGCTTAACGTTGTCTGTTAAGCTGTGGTCCGATGAAAATAGATCGGGCTAGACTTGGGCTAAACCCTGCACTCGAGACAACGGTAACATCTCTGAACCTAACATTCACGTCAGGATTACGAGCGCCAGGTTAAAGTCCGCAAGCTTTCTTTCTAGAACTCCGGATCAGAGAACCCGCCAGTTTTCCCAGCTGGGTGCTTTACGTTAATTCCAGTGCTTCCCGTCGTAATACGACTTTATCGGCAGCTCACCAATCCTCTGATCGGCAGCTAGTCTGCCAAGGTATATTTCCGACTACGATCTGATCGAGTACTTATTACTGAGCACGAGGCTTTCGAAATTTGTCAGGCTGCAACAGATAACTAAGCATCCACGTGAAGAGTCCATCAGAAACACACAGCAAGACCGACCTAGCAATCCCGGACCCAAGACTTCGGAAACTTGAGCACCTCCATCATCTTTCCTTCAGCCGAATCACTCTCTTCAAATATATCCGACATGTACTCCCATCTTGCCGTTTCTGGCATTCCCATCAGCACGTTCTCCACATTGACTCCGGGTGCAGCCAATCCAAATTTAATTCCCCTCTCACAAACTAGGTTGAATTCAACATACCGCCCACGTCGAAGAAGCTGCCAACGGCGCATGCGCTCATCTGAAGGCATGATTTTCCGGCGATTGAGAATGCCCATATAGGAGGAGGTGAATGCATCTCCAAGAGCACGGACGAAGGCGAATATGTCATCTCCTGTGCGGGGGCGGGCTTCGCCATCAACGGAGCCTAGAATAGCGTTCATTTCGTCGTTTAGATCATCAAATCTGATCCCTCCGATACCACGATATTCCTTGCGATGGGGAATGAAGAAATGATCATCGCAAGACTGCTTGAATTTGGGATACAGGGCTGTCCCATAGGCATCGCAAATCACCTTCAGCGCCCCATGGAACTCCTTCGCATCCTCCTCAAATAGGTATGATGGTGTGAGATCTGTGATGCCACCAAACCACCACCCAACCACTTTTGCATCCTTTTCTGTGGAATCCATTACCTCAAAGTACCTGTAGTTTGCGTGCGCACTTGGTGCATTTGGATTGCGCGGATGTACGATTAAGCTGATCCCGCCAGCAAAGAACGGAAGGGCAGTCATAGTATTGACATCCAGGGATGAATGTTCGCTGCTCATTTGCTTGATTGCAGCAGGGGGGAGTGTACCGTGGATCATGGAGATATTGACACCAGCTTTTTCGTAGGTAGCATCGTCTCCGGAAGAGGCATATGTGCACGAGATGCCACCACCGCCTTGTGGACGTGACCAGGCATCGCGCTTGAACTGACACGGAGGGACCGAGGCATCCTCAAGAGCACTGACGATGTTGTTCTGGAGTTGGGTAATGTAGTCTATCACGCGCTGCCGCATCGTGGTCGGGATGAGCGACGACTCGGAATTCGACATCTTTTCTTTGTGTGGGTGGTGATCAGTGTTTGCGTAGGAATCAAACTCATGCCTACCAAGTAGCCTAGTTGTTCCCTAGTATCAAAAACCGCAGAAACAACTTACGTTTGGTATCTCCGAGTCTTAGGATGTTCAAGGTGTTTCTCACCATAGAGTGTTAGTATACTTATGGGATTGAAAGACAAACTTAGTACATAGTACCACCGGGCCCGCGCCGGGGCCGAGTCGTCACGCGGAGGCTGGAGCGCAAGTTCACGCTGACAAAGACCAGATGGTTCTTTTCGCATCATCACAGCTCCCGCATCATTGGGAAGCTTCCCATTGCGATTCGAATACGTACAGTACCACTGGAGTCTGGGCGATGCAACGTGCGCAGTGACTCGTGAGGCTTGATTGTTATCACACTCCAGGACTCGGTTTCAGTTTCGTGGAGACAACAAACTTTATATAATGGTTCTACCTCACTCTACCTTTTCAAGGTGGGCCGTGGCCAGGTAGGTTTTTCGTTATCGTGTTGCTTTTCTGCTCATTCCTTCAGCGAGATATCGTACTAGTTTTGCATGCTGCAACTCTCTTTGGCGAGTTATGCAACATACGAGGATAGTACTTGAAACTTTTTGAATTCTGCAACTGTTGAGCGGGCTCCGCTCCTCCATAAAAATTCCCGTGCGATACTAAAGGATACAAATTAGTAACAGGTTTGGGTCGCTTGCCCAGGCCTGCCCTCGCGGCCGGCCGCGGGTATGTTCATGCCTTGCGCGCGAAATGTTAAACATTCTTCCAAGTTCCCACTAGCTATGTATATCTTTTCTGATCTGATACTCGATTCAGTTATTCTCCTTGGTGCCTGGGTCACCGTTATAAGCGGACGGACTCACCAGAGTCACCACCTGTCACGGCCAGACGCCCATCATGTCAAGCAATACAACCACACCTTCACCGGCCATCATGGTGCCTCCACCGCCTCCGCCTGGGACCAATTACCTTGCAATAATACAGCCATCTCTGAACTCGATCATGATTGGACACACCTTTACTGTCATTCTGATTCCCCTGATTTTTGCGCTCTTTTATTTCTCCACTCCACTTTCACGAAGAAGGCCCATATTCATTCTCAATGTCATAGCCATCATTCTGGCATTCACTGCCGGGATCATGATCGACAGTCTTGCGGTCAGTATTATCGTTGTCTTTTACATACATATATCATATTGATTCAATCGCAGATCCATTCAATGTTGTCTCCATTGAACCCATGGCCGCCATCAGTGCGACTTTTTTATTTATTTCACTGCCGCTTCTTACATTCTCATCCAGATGAACATCGCTATTGGAATTATAGGCGCTTTTCAATCTATCCTTGTTGACCTCATCCTTCTTCTGCGTCTTACACTGATCTACCCTTACACCATTGTGGGCCCGAAACGCTTCGCCCTCATCACCGCACTTCCTGTACTCTTGAAAATCGCGCGTCTCCTCAACATGTTCATGTTCATTAAAATTCTTGCGAATGCTGCACGTGGCCCAACGGGGAGTGAGAATCTTGCAGTGGTATGGGCCACTACACCCTACCTCAAGATTGAGTGGTCAACTCAGCTCGTCGATAATGTGTGGGTATTTCAGCTTTGAGAGTACGTCAGATCGTTGAAAGATTGCAGCTATGCTTCCATAGCCTTCCTCTGGGCAATCCGTCTTCGAAAAAATTACAGATCAAGTGTTGCGAGTGAAATGACCCCACGGAGGAGTATGTTGCCAATCTTTTTAGGGGTCAAGTTTGTCTTAACACTGATACTGATAACTAGCGACGTTTGGGCAACGCCTACGCACTCTTTTCTACATATCGGTTTCTAACTTCGTCTTCCCTTCTCTCTTGTCCCTCGCACAGCTGGTTGTCGTGTACAAGAACGTATACGTTCTCACAGTCAACGAGATCGTGCTCGTCAACACCATGGTCGCTGTCATTGGTGTCGTGTTTGCGACCGTATGGGCCGGTTCTGTAAATTATCAAGACGAGAAAACCGAGCCTGGCGTGTTTGAAAAAGCGGGAGACGTGTCGTTTGATGGACCAGGGACGTGGAAAGTCGCCACAGTCCCGCCTAGTTTGACAATAGGATCAACTGCTATCACTGAACAGACACGCAGCACCCGTGGGGAGGCGATCAGGCTCGTTCACAAGATTCAAACCTCGGGTGAGTAATTGGCAGATCCTTTCGGGATCATTACATTAGTCCTAACCCTGCATCTATAGACATATTTTCAAAATCTTCTGCAGGAGATTCACCACTCTCTAATTAACTCTAGTCCCAAAAAATATCTAAAGCGTCTACATACATTGTATGCAATCGGGGCAAGCATGCGAGAATGGGGTAGAGGTGCCATGTTGTCAATGCTATACAGATGAGTTATTAGTCGACGCATCAACACCTGTTATGATACGCAAACACGCGCAACGATACAAGAAACAAGAAAAATTATCGGAGTGAAACGGAGAGTTAGGTTACAGTGTCACATCTACTCGACTTTGGTACCTATTAAAGTGTGAAGCATAAGGAGTTAGAACTTGAATACACCATACCATCTCATAGGTGAGGATACCGTTCAACCTGTTGGATTTAGAGTATACCGGCAACTCAGAGCTCGAGACTGACAAAGCACGTAGGATGATCTCTATTATTTCGGTAATGTAGGATATTTTACGGTGTATAAGAGTAGTCTACAATTCATGTACATTACGAGTTCTCTCTACACCTGAGTTTGGTTGTACTTCGACGGACGTGTCTGAGACTTGCGGAAAACTCATCACAGGCCCAAGTTACTGCATACAGTGATGTGACGAAATTACGAATATACATGTGGAATAAACTTGGTCCATGCTACAGTATCGTATACGCCAGGAGGTGGTGATCGTAAGCTCAGTATCAAAAGTACAATTATTGTAATGCGTGAAAGATAGTACATCACCCAGCAGAAACACCCAACAGTCACCGCAAAAAACATGATAATGTGTCGCAGAATTCGAAGGCAAGAGATTTTGCCCCATATCCATGTGCGGTACTCTGATGGCAGCACATAAGTCATAGCAGAGATGAAAAAAAGCAATAGCGGTCCGCATGCCATCCCAGTGGAAGCCACACGCCATGATATATGCTCTGCGTATCTCGGAAACGAGAAATTCCAGCCCAGACAATGTATTCCTCCAAACACCGCCCCACTGACACCGCCAATGATTAATGGGATCATAGTTCGGCTAGAGTCTATAGACCAGTCACGGTAGCTACCTAGAGACGGAGCCGCTACTCCCAATAGGCGTCGAATTATATTTCTAGAACTTGAATACACGAAAATCAGAACACGTTCCTGCCAGGAAAATTGATGACATACTCATTGGCTAAGCTCTCACGTGGCGGAGGAGCAGTTGCCTTCGAGTTCCAACGAACAATATAAGGACGTCCTACATCCTTCGGCTTCTTCCACCATAGTCCATAGGCAATACAGGTCATAGTAACTACAGCCAGGGTGTCGATTTCAAGCAGTGTTACTGGGAGGTTCTGGGCGTAACGGGCAATGAGCTGGATGACGAACCATACCAGCTGAAGGATGGCGATACATTTGGATAGCCCATCACCCTTACTTCGATCCTTTATCTCTGCCTCCGTGATGGAAGGTATATCCACGGATCCCTCACGAACAAAATGCAGGAGTTGTTCGGGTGTAAGAGTGGCCTGCAGCTCATTATCCACGCAGAGCACGAATCCACCCATCAACGCAAAGAACCCGTGCGTCACTGTCCATCCTGTGAAAGCATCAGTTTTATGTTAGTTTCTGCCCCACTGAGAAGGCTGAGTATTTGACTGACCTGCGCTTGAACTTCTGCTTGAATTTGGGATATCGCCAAGTAACGTCTTGCTCCGACATATGGCTCGATGGTCGCAGTGAGGCTGGGCGCATTGAGCACCAAAGGCATCATTAAAGTCCTTTGCAGCTTGACGAGCACTGAAAAACTGCCATGCAGCGAAGGCGGTAATACCTTCAGGGGCGAGTAACATCACCATCATGAAGTGTAGCCGACGAAAGGTATGCCAAAATACCCCCTCATCCACACGCGGAATGTCCGGATGGATAGCAGTCCATGCGCACGCAAACAAAGTTAACCCACAGCTCGAGATAATGTTCCACAAGGTTCTGATGTTGCAGGGTGGACAATCACTGGCATCAAGTGTATGGATACAGGTGTCGTGGAGACCCGGGAGTGAAGCGCGAACAAACGAGACGCAGGAGAGGACAGCGCAGAGTAGGAGGGTCATGGTTAAGTTGGGGCATAGTGTCTGTTCATTCAATCTTTTTAAGGAATCCTGTTATCGTTCGGAACTTACTCGTGATCGGTTCCTTCGAATGACTTCAAACCCTCACGACATTCACAATGAAAAGACCCCAGATTCTACTCCACATGTTCGTTTCAACTTACAACGTTGTAGCCACACCGTCGAGTAGTACGTATATCCCCATCGCCCGCATACCTGCTCTTCCTTCTATTGTGATTGTCTTTCCCTCGTTAATGTTTTTCTCTCGTCCAAAGACCAAGTGCCACGTCAGCAATAAGACAGGTGAAGGGAGTGAAGAATCTAACACGAGAGATGAGAAAGAGTCAACATGGGGTCTGGCGTCTTTTCGGTACGAATGCCGTGAGGGTTGTCCGGACTTTGTGTCCTCAGGGTTTGACGCTGTTCGAAGGAATCTAATAAGGTCTAAGTGATAACAGGGTACCATGGACTCGTTGAGTGGCGGGCCGGCGCTTGTATACCATTACATGACAATATACGCGGAGCATGTCCTTTATTTTCGTCGCTAAAAGCAATATAAAGTCATATATTACGACGTAGAGGCCCCACAATCAACATAACGCACCACAATGGACTGCATTGGTTCTCTGATAAGTTTGCTCAGAGTTTGAAGCCGTTCAAAGGAACTGAGGAAGGTCCAAACGATAACGGGGTGCCAGAAATCGCCATGGGACATAGTCCATCCTATGAAGACATCGGTTGTATGTTAGTCCTGCCTGGCTGAAGGGTCTGAGCATGTAACTGACCTTTAAACTCTCCCGCAGGTATGGAAGCGCTTGAACTCCCACTTGCTATTTTGGAATGTCATCAACTATCCAAAAGGCAACACGCGTCGAAGTCCGAGATCAACATCCTCGGACCCGTGTTGGATGGATGGATACTGTCTGCAAGCTCAATCAAGAAGAGAGTTCAAATCTGTATAAACACCGCGACAATTTTTTTTTCCTCAAAATGAGGCGGATCAACAGATTAAAAAAAATGCAATGCAAGGACTCGGACGAGCTCTCCGTCGAGAGAGAATTTGCGGAGATGAAGCTGCCCTCGATGTCCTCGTTGTAGACTTGACCGAAAAAGAAGCAGCATTTCAAGTAATTTTGTATAGCCACATGCAAACAGCTGTTCAGTAACCATTTTGCTTTTCTACCACTTACCGCCGCTCCGTTCATTCGTTTACTCCCTTCCCTTCCTTTTACAATGCCAGGTTTCATGGCGTTCTCTCTCTTTTTCTCATTATTTCTTGTTATTTTCTCGGCTATTGGAGTCGGTGCGTCAGAAACACATACCATAAAGTTTATCAACCAGTATGTCACACATGAAGGAATTACGCCGCAATTCTGACATAAATCACAGATGTGGCCACGGAACCGTGAGTTGCGCCCCTCAACCTGTGCGGGGAAATAATTAGCTCAGATTTTTCTCTAGCCATGCTTGGTTGTGAATGCCCAAAACGTATCTACTGGACAGGACTACGTCGTCGATGGCATATTTTCTGCAATCGCGTGAGCTCCACCCCTTCCTCGTCCTGCAGTGTTGGCTCAACCATACGCAATGTCTATCAGATACTTACAGACAGGTAAGGAAAGCACTCATGCACAAGTCATTTCAAATCAAACATCTATTTACACAGGAGAGTGTAACATCAACGGCGAGGAATGTACGTTGCTCGAGATGAACTTGGCCAACCCGGCCTGTCCGGGTTGTGGCTCCAGCGTTGATATCTCACTTATAGAGCCGTGAGTTCCTTTCTTGTGAACATGGTTCTGCCCTTACTACTTCTGCTCAGTCATCGTTTCAATGTGGAGACCTCTTTTGCGTGCGTATGCAGATTTCCACACATATCGATGTCCTGACAACCGGATAGGTATTACAATGGATGTGACGGACTTGGAGCCGACTGTGAGTTTTGTCTGGTATGGAATCCATATTTATGTTTACACATCGCTTCAAGGCAATAGCCCCAACTGCGCCGCAGCCTTCTATGCCCCAGAAGATTGGTATGCCCAACGTCAATGTGAAGCTAATAATGTATGTAGCTTTGTTATATTGGATTCACCAACTAATCAGTCGTGACACAGGTGGACCTCCTCATTGCATTTTGCGCCAACGCATCCGAGATTATATCGGGGGGGAGTATTCCTTCCTCAGCTTCCTCGAGCTCCACCGTACTGAGCACCTATTTACCATCAACCACTGCGACATCGACAGGGACAACTTTATCGAGCCCTGCAATGTCGCAGAATAATCCACCCACTACCACCAATGTCAGTGGCACACCATCCTCCACTGGTAGCAGCTACCCATCGTCCAGCCCGAAAAAATGTCAGACACGGCCAAACAGCGCTACCACTCTTGCAAAGCGCGAACCCACGGGACTCGTAGCGAAGATGCACCGCCAGCGTCGGTCCTTCTGAGGATGCGTTCTGCCCATCCTCTATTTTTTTTACAGTTATCGATTAACTGCTAGCTAGATTGCTGTTTTTGCTATGTGGTTTTTGCAGTATGCCTCGACATAGTCTGATGCTTTGTATAACCCAGTCTCCTACTCCGTATTCACGCATGCGTAAATTCCATTCATCGGGTGGACGCCCAGGTGGCATTTTAGATGTTGCTTTATTCTTGATCATGTAGCTGGTCTTAGCTTCCCCCGTGCCACCATAGATGTATTATCTCTATGTTTCCTTGCTGACCTGGCGCGAAGTCGTCCGAATCCAATCGATGTCTTTTATTGAGATTTTATGATGTGACGTATCAACATGTGTATTACACGTTCCCTGGATGCAACTCGTATTTAATCAATTCAACAACGCCTCCCGGACATACACCCGCCCCTCATAGTCCCTCAGAGTGACCTTTTCCTCCAGTCCGATCCCCTCATTCTCGTAGTTGCCCAAGACGAACGCGTACCCTGCTACGCCTCCGATGGCCTCTCTCACGTCAACCTCAGCCTTCCCCTGCTTGAAATTAAGTAGTACTAGTGCAGATGTAGACCCATAGTTCCGCGTGTACGCGAACACCTGTTCATGTGCTTCGAGAAGCATCACGAAGTCGCCGTATATCTTGGCATGGGCACGCGTCAGCATTGGAGGAATGGAAGGGGCAGATGCGGAAATATGAATAGAAATGAAGGTGGTAATGGAAGTTGAGTTTACAACGAACTGCATGCAGGAGAACATGTTTGGAACGACTTACGAGAACATCGTGCGCCTTCCGCACCTTCAGCGCACGCTTCCAGAATGCGTGCACGCTCATTTCGTCGCCGATCTGTCGTTCAGCATTCCACTCTGGGTAATCGTCGTTTACGCGCATCCATGGTGTCCCGGTCGTGAAGCCTCCATGTGCACTCGCGTTCCACTGTAACATTAAACGAGATCATGGAAAGAAGGGATAAAGTTGTTCTTACCTGCATGGGCGTCCTTGCGTGATCGCGCGCCTTTAGCGCGAAACTATCGAGAAGATCAGACATTTCAACGTCCTCCTTCCCTTGCGCTTTCTGTCTCTGCTCCTTAATCCTATTCCATCCTTAGCACTTGCGCCCACCACATGAACAAGGCATAGAAAATACAACGCACAAGTTCCAATAATTCTGGCTCGCTACATCATTGTATTCCTCGATCCCCCATGTCCGTGGGAAGTTCTTGAGGCCAAGTTCCTGCCCCTGGTACACGTATAGTGTTCCCGTCTGCGTGATCTCAAAGATGGCGAGCATTTTGGCGGAGATGGCGCGCCACTGCGCCGAGTCATTCCCAAAGCGCGACACCGACCGCGCTTGGTCATGGTTCTCAATGAAAACCCTTTGATCACGCCAAACAAGATATAACATCACTATTCCACCTTCCGCCTGATATCACGCAGAACTCACGCATTCCAGAACCCATCATCGCGCATGAAGCACTGCCAGCGACCAACGATTGCCTTGAGCTCGCTGAGCGTCCAAGGTTTCCTGAGGAGCGGCGATTCGGAGGACGAGTCAATATCCATCAGCTCGAAGTGGAAGACCATGTTGAGCTCGCGGTTCTGCGGTAGGACGTACGCGGCGAGCTCGGATGCCTCATGTGTGAAGGGCGTTTCGCCGACCGTGATGAGGTCGTGGTCTGTGGGAGTTCCATCGTTTAATGAGAGGAGATATGATATGGAAAAGAAAGGGGCCTCGACGTACGGGAGAGGACCTCGGTGTGCATTTGTTTGATGTATCGGTGGACCTGCGGACTAGAGAGGTCGAGCGGTTTTCGAGTACAGATGAATAAACTCACCCATTCGCGAAGTACATGCTAGCGGGCTGGTAATACTGCGTGTGGTCCACCAGAGGCGCATCAGGGAGACCTTCCGTCTTCGAAATGATATTGATCACATCCATCTATGGTTATGCCCGTTGTTTTGTGAAAGAAGTAGGGGGAGAGACAATGTACGTACGCGGAACCCGTCGCACCCTCTGCGCACCCAAAATCGCATGACGTCCCAGACGGCGGAACGCACAACAGGGTTGTCCCAGTTCAAGTCTGGTTGCTTAGATACGAACAGGTGGAGATAGTACTCCCCAGTTGCGCGGTCGCGTTCCCAGGCGGAGCCTGTCGCACAGTTAAGTTTCGAATTGACAACAAAACAGTTAATGGTCCGAAGCCACGAGAAGGATGGGACGGCCGCTGTCACTATGCAAGGAGGTCAAGGAAAACGGGACCACCTACCCTGGAACACGCTCTTCCAGTTGTTCGGCGGAAGTTCTTCCCCGTTGACAACTTTACCAGGACGCCAGATGTACCAATCGCGCCTTGGGTCATTTTTGCTTGATTTTGAAGCTGTGAACCAGGCGTGCTGGCGATATGTATGTGATCAGTCCACGGAAGTTATTGTAAGTAATTGGTAGAAACAGGAACCATAAAGTAAGCCAGAAAGATAGAAGGTTAAGGGCGCTTGCCTCGTCGGATGTATGATTCACCACCAGATCCATCCTGTCAAAAAAACTTGGGTTGACATCGAGAAACAGGTTTGAATTGATACACACATGAGCTTCATCCCTCGTGTGTGCACGCCTTCGAGAAGGCGGTCCCAGTCTTCAAGGGTGCCATAGCGCGGATCAATGTCCTCATAATCCGAGCTGTGGTGGTTAAAGCATCAAGTACTAGAACCAAAGAGTAACAATTAGCGCTCACATATCATATCCCATATCAGCCAATGGGCTGCGATAGATCGGGCTAAGCCATACAACGTCCACACCAAGATCCTTGAGATAGTCAAGTTTGGCGATGATGCCTGCGAGATCGCCAGTCCCATCACCGTTCGCATCAAGGAATGACGCTGGATAAATCTGGTAGACGGTTGCGGATTTCCACCAGGGATGTGGTGGTGTGGACATCGTGGATAGGGATTAGAGTAGAAATGCGATGGGCTGGAGTAGGGTATATATAAGATGGATCCGTGATATGAGATATGAGATGTAATACATAAGCATGACCCGAACACGAGGCCATGGCATTTGTCAGGGTGAATGAATATCTTCGGCGGGCCTAACCGTGCATGTATATGTAAACCCCACACAGTGGCATTTATGGGCGTCGCTCCACCAGTGCCTGTCTAGGAACAACTTCGGGGTGCGAGGAGATACACTGTGACAAGCGACAGATTGCGTTGACACATCAAAGTAACCAATCGACGGTAGCTGACACAACTATAAGCACACCGTATCTATTGTTTAGTCATGAATTTTGGAAGTGAACTAGTTGTGCTTACAGTGATCCAACTTCGTCGCATGTATGTGACGTGAGTTGTCTTCTACTGCACATCCTTGACACCTTGTCCTAACCTCCCGTTATCAGACCTTTAAAAGAAAGTCGTCCTTTCTTCCTTTCTTGTCATCTGATCCCTGGAATGTAAAATCGTCAAATGTCGCAAGGTAGGGTGTATCAATGGATTCAACGATTGACGGGCTGGATCGACTGGAAGCTCCTTGCAACTGGAAGGTGGGGTAGAATCCTGCATTCTACATAACAAGTTCATCAGTCTGTGTATGAGTCGAGCGATCGATGATCACTGTCTATCGCGTTTCCCGGTAGTCATGCTAGTCTGACAAGTTGTCTGGTTATGAGCAGAAAAAGACAAATGTCAGATGCGTGAGTCAATTGAAATTGCAAGTGATGGAGTATGGCTGCAATGATTGTGAACATCGTATGTTACAAGCAAGTCGATAACTCGACTGCTCCCAGCTTTTGCAGGCGGGAGGACTGGGTCAAGAACGAACTATGCAGGTTGATTTTCCAACACGTGACTGACGCGTCGCGATCGGGTTTGTTTATTCAGTGGGCAAGCACGCACAAATATCGTGACTGGTATAAATTATCGCGCCGGGATATCCTGGAATCCCCCCGTCGAATATCTTGCCAGCACGCCAACAGCACGCCGTACATTCAACGATATTCCACCAACATCATGATTTCTATTACCTTCTACATTGCTTCGCGCCTAGCCATTACAGGCTTCATTTCAGTATCGTTCTTCGAGGAAACGGTTCTCCGTCCAATCCGATGTGGATCAAGGAAGGTTTCCGCCGGCCTCGTTGTGTCGGCGTTCAAGTCGACAATTATCTTGATTCTAGCCGCCGACGAAGCCGCGTCAACATATCTGAGCGACGATATCAGTGCGCCCTCCACTGGCGGGCACATTCCCGATGCCGTAGCAGCACCAAGGCTGCTCGGAACGGCGTGCCCAGCGCGCAAGCTACATCAAGTTACTCCGGGTCGTCGTCCGCCCGTGAACTTCATATTGCCACCTCCAGCCCAGCAGTTTTTTCCACCATTTCAGTCATCTCCATCTCCATCTCCATCTCCATCTTCATTGTCACCTGTATTCAGATCAACGCCCTGCAACATCACTACTCTCGATTTGCCATATTTCGCCAATTGTAAGCGCCTCTCTATCACACCAGATACTATCCCTGTAGCCTGCGACGACGACCGCTTGAAGGATGTCTTGCTACCATTTTACCATTATTTATTGCCACCTGTACTAGAATCAACGCCCTGCGACATCACTACCACCCTCGATTTGCCGAATCTCGCCATTTGTAACCGACTCTTGATCATGTCCAACACTACTCTGGTAGCCAGCGACGATGACTCAACAGACTTATTCTTTGACAAGGTACAGAGTATCATCCCGAACTTGCCTTTGCCTAACTTTTGGATCGCTACAGGGCAACTATGCTATGCCACACCCTGGGGTGCGAGCACCAGCACACACTACTACCAACGACGACTGCGTCGACGTCCTAGCCTCAAGCACAACTATCAACATTATTAGCCCTTTCTGTACGCCGTATATTCGGCCACTTGTTCTACTAGCCGACAACTGCCAGACAACACCTACATCTATCGCCAACCATTGCATCCCTGGATCCGCACACTTCACGGACACCTTGCTTCAGATGACAAAGACCGTCAGCTCCCTCCACAGCAGTCAGTCGGTAGTCCTCAATGATGACTTCATTCACTTGGAGGGCGTCTTCAGTGGCACTGACGAAACATTGGACATCAAAGATGCCGAACCCCACAACAACACGCTACCCCCACACACATCAATTCTCGCCGCCGACAATGCTCTCATCGAAAATGCTTTCCCTATTGAGAATGATCTTGCTATCTGCAATACTCCATCTCATCTGCCGATCCTTCGGCCACTTGCTCTACTCGATAGCTTCCCAACATTGTTGTCTATGAATACTGACGCCAAACCTTCTGGATCCGCTCATCCCACTGACACGTTAGCTCACAAAATCAAGGCTGCTGCCTCCGAAAACGCTCTCCCTAACCGCAAGGCTTCCTCTCATCCGCCGAACCTTCGGCCACTTGCTCCACTCGATAGCTGCACAACGTCGTTGTCTACAAATACTGACAATCACCTTTCTGGATCCACCTATCCTACTGACGTATTAGCTCACAAGACCAAGGCTGCTGCCTCCTGGCTAAAGCCCCTGATACTCGTTACTAAATATGCCGCCGTTCGGCTCACCCCTCTCCCTCCTACAGCGCGTCGTCCATATCAGCTCAAGACGTCGCGCCCATATAAAGTCAAGCAACAGAAGGTACGGATGTGTTCGATACCAGACTCAATTGCCACTCATCATATTTCATTAGCGCAAACCTAGGTCTTTGCGAATGAATGCTGCTTGCCACAGCATCGTGCGTTCTCGCCAACAGCGACACGCCAACAGAATCGGTCAGACATTTCTCTTCATGGTCAAATTGCTTATTGATTTCAGTACCGCTAGTCGGCCACCTTGCGCAAGTCTGTGAACAGATTCGCGTCAACAAAGCAGACCTCATGGATGTCTGGGTCACCGCCATGGCGGAGGTGGGACTCACCTCGATGCTGGCTGGCAACAACCCGACGTCGCCAGGATTGCCACTCCCTCATACATTCGACACATTTTCAGTTTTAGAGCCTGGTTTACGGATCAAAGCCCGCCTTGCGTCACTTCGCCATCGAACAAATGCAGTCGCAGCCGCGATTCCAGCCACCACCGCCTTTCTACCTTCACTATCCCCGCGACGCACTTCCCAACATCTCCAGCATCTTACGCCCGCCGCGGCTTCAATACCTACAACACTAACAACCACCGCTTACTAAAACAATCCTGCGATAATTCACCAAGGTCACAGGCCACAGACTGACGAGAAGAATACGACGCCATCATGACATGCATCACGCTACTAGTGCCAGGACACTATCAATCAGAACCACTCACGATACTCAAGACAGTACATGAACCATGCTACGACACTTAGACGAAGACCATTTCACGACGCTCACGACAGACAACGCCAATCACCCTGGCCCACGACATTCAAGACTTGCTCAACACCGGCCACAAGTCAACGATAAGAACACGACACCATCACGACCATTTGATGACACGCATCACGATTCAAACGCCACGACACTACCAAGCAAGACTACTCACGACACTCAACACAGCTCGTGAATGACGCTCTCAGACAGACACCATTTCGTGACACTCACGACAACCAACGTGACGCTAACTCCATGGCCTATGACATCCATGATGCTACGACGCCATCAGAACATTTCATGACACTCACGTCGCCACGATGCCGACAACAAAGACCACTACCCGACGCTCACCACTGACCTCATCAAAATGACCCGCGCCATCATTGGGAAACGCGATGTTCCCAGCGAAATGAATTTCGACCCTTCAGAGAACCTATTAGTGACCTCGTCGGGTGGAGATGGTTTGCTAATCATGCTTGATATCTACACTGCCTATTTCCCTGACTTGTGCATTCTTGTATTTACAATGATAATCGTTTTTGATGATGAAGTTCTTCGCCTGCTCGCGCGTCCTTGAATTAAGTGTCATGATAATTCGAAGTCCATATTTGTGAGGTAGTACACGAAAGAAATCTGAATAAAAAAAACATCCCTAATGCTCGCTCATGCTCGCTGGGTCAAGAAGGAAACATTAGGAAGACGTCTCGGATCCTTCCAAACTCTAAGGATTTTCAGCGACAGTTCTGGAAGTAACCATCTTCTTTGCATTGATTCTGAAGCTGGGTCATCTTCATTCCCGGTACGATGATGATTCGTATTCAGATGTTTGGCCTCAACCACTTCCTGTAACTTATGCTTCGCAAATAGAAAGAAGGCCGGGTGTGGAAGAGTTTTTGGAGAGGGAAGAAAGGAGAAGGAAACTTCAGGAAGAGGCGAGCACGCCGAAAAAGCTTCAGCGGGAGGAGTGGATGCTTGTACCTCCAAAAAGTGACGACTTGTTGGCGTGTACATTTCATTCAAGGCACGGTTCTCTAACTTGTGTACTTATCAAAGTCATATAGCACTTGATTCGATGAAAGCCAGGCCTCATCAGTTTACACGTAGCGCTGCACTATCGCGAGACAATTTTGGATCTTCTCTTTGGACCGAGACACCTGCGGAAAAACAACAACGCCTTGCTGACGAAGTCGCTGGATGAAAATGACGTGCAGAAAATGCACCGCCAGAGGAGGACTCGCATGACACAGCCAAGCGACGACGATGGGATGAGGAGATTCGCAGAAGAGTTGAGGGGCACACAGTACGTGTCCTTTGATTGTTTGTCCGTTCGAAATGGAACTTGACGCGTTATTTGCCAGCGCAAGGCTCGTGGTTCAGCCCTTGTCGAGTCACATATAGAGCGAGAAAATGAGGAAGAGACGCACAAGAAGAGTGAACCCTCGGTTATCTGGCATCATGAGCATGATATGTCTCTAGGTGGACAACTTATGGATAATAAACAAAGACAGAAGATGCTTCGGGATGCCAAAGGCTCAGAGAGCGTTTCGGCAGTGGGCGCAGCGGAGGTTTCCTGTAAGTTCCTGACACTGCCAAAGACGCTAGAACCCTATCGAGTCTTTGTCGTGGACCGTGGCATCTCGTGAGTTCAAACGTTTTTGTTATTCGTGGTATACTTTTCTTGTATGATGTCTTATGTTGATATCTATATATATACAGCGCTCACTCTTGTTGTGAAGACCCCTACCATCTCGTCCGGTACAATCGCCACATCAACATCACCAACCCGAGTGTCGGAGCCATGCGCTGTTGGGTTCCAGGCGAGGGTTGCGGAAGCTGAGCTCAGACACATGATGCCACCATCATTCCGGCATCTTATATTTCTTTTCCATTGTAAGCTCTGTCTTGTAATTGGACTATGTATGTAAGTATATGTATCTACCTTTCCCATGACCCTTGTATCTGTCTTACTTCTGCGGTTTGTTTGTAAAATTCATCTGAAACAGATTGTTGTTTCTGCCTGTAACGATATATTTCTGTAAGCACGCTGGCTTACTAGAGTTCCCATGATCTACATAAATACTGTCCGCGATACTGAAACACAAGCTTTCAGTATCTCTGCCTTTTGGCGTAACAGTCAAGCGGACACATTTCCTGTGAAATCATTTAGAGTGTCTGTTCGGCTTTCTCATCGCCAGTCTCCTCTGTCGGTGGTTCGTGAACTGTGTAGTATGAGTGACGCTCGGTCTTAGCTGGATTCCTTAGGCACCAAACCGAAATATCACCGTGAAGTTCAAGTGTTCCAGCCCGCGTGCGCGTTAAATCAACGTGAGTAACAGGAGTGTGGAGTAATCCCTGATGTGCAGTGCGTACCAAAAATATTGACAAATGTGCTTTCATTGCATCGGATTGTGTTCCCATCTCAAACATGCAGCCAGTTGGACGTAGCGGATCTCAGGGAATCTCTAAGTCGGCTAAATGGGACTTCGTCTTTCCGCCATGCTGTTCGCGAGGTCTGGTAGAAGGTCGACCCTAGAATGAATACTTCTTCGAACCAACCAGTCAGGAGCTAATTCGGTGTCTAGCGAAAAAAAAAGGACAGTGCAAATGTGGGTGAGACGAGCGGTTCGAAATACATGCTCCTTGCACTCGGGCGTGACGCGTGAGAGTTGGTATATGCTGGCGCTCCTGCCCGCGTCCCTGCCAGTGCGTCTGATCGGGGGTCCCTCGTCCAATTGGTCTGGAACCAGTAGCTAGGCAACTACCACGAGTGTTGGCAGTAACTCTAGCCAATGAGTAGAGGAGCCGTCTCGCACTGAATCCAAATGCCTCGGATAGTATCTAGATCCTAGAGAAACACGGCCGACGCGTTCACTGTTGAGTTGGTAGAAACACAAGAATAGCCTCGTGACTGCGCTCACTGAAGGGCATTCGAATTTCGAAATGTAGATGGCCTGTTGCAAGGAACGACAAATATAATTCAGTCGTAGCGTATGGTCCGCTACAAGCGACCTACACTTGACTTACACGCTAATGAGCGACACAAGACAGTACATCGGTAACAAAAGTGAGGGTATACATGTAATCAATCACTCACAATAAATATCAAGAAAGGAGGAAGGAACTCCATACACAGGTGCGTGATATTGGCAATTGGGGTACTGAGGATGTACTGATGTAAGCCAATCTGTAGCTAGATGAATCGAGCATTCCGTGATCCGATAGGACTTGATGAGTGTCCGTGCCATGCTCTTCTTATCACGACGTCTTCGCGTTCCATATCCCCGAATAGGAGCACAGCCCTCGTACTCTCGCCGTGGACATAGGACATACGAATGCCAAGGGTCCTCTCGCCCAGCATGTATGTAAATAATACGTACTGTACATCCCTCATATGCCATAAGATGGGGTTTTCGATGCACACCGGCATACTAAGACCATAGAGAATCGTGATCGCAGCAATAAAAGAATGAAAGAAGTCCATCTGGCAGAGGTGAGGCTGACCTCGCGGTGAGCCTAATTGAGGAGATATAGCGGCGCAAAGAGGATGGAGAATGTGTTGTCAGTGAAAACGCCCTTGCGATAAGAAAGGAGGGTGAAGACCAGTCAAAATATGTACCAGGTCCTCGTGCATCGGAGACAATCAATACTGGATCTGAGTGCCAAGGGACGACCAAACGGTCCGACGAGCACGTTCAAAAGACGAGTGGGCGACTCCGGCGTGTTAAGCTACTAGCTCAACGTGTTGGACAGTGTGATAAGGACTTCGGCAATCGGATGAAACCGGACGAAAATGAAAACGTGCAGGTCTACTGGTTTGGTATATAACTCAAGCAGCCTTGCACGCGAGTTCATCTTGCGAATTCATTATAAGTTACGGTATACAATATTACTGTCCTCTGAAGCAACAATGCCATCACATAGTAACTCATCGCACAGGCTGTCTTCCACCCCACGGAAAAACAAAACACATACGACCGCTTCCTTATACAAAAGCACTGGACTCACCTCCCCCTCTCGCCCACGCAAACTTCCACTAAGTTCACTACGCCTGCGCCCAATACCCAATTCCTACTGGGCGACTCCCCTCCTACTCGCATGCGAATACCCCTGGTCTCCTTTTGAAACCTCCACCCAAAAACTTGACAAGCTCCTCGCCGCTGGCGTACGCACCTTCATCGACCTCACTGAGCCTGAGGAACTCGCGCCCTATAAGCCCCACCTCCCAAGGCATATTCGTGCCGCCGGCCTCGACGCGACTTCCATCTCCTACCACCAGTTCCCTATCCCTGATCGTTCGCTACCTCACAAGCCAACATATTTCATGCGTCTAGTGCTAGATGTGCTTAGGGAAAATGCAGAGCAAGGACGCGTGTGTGCCGTACATTGCCGTGGTGGGATTGGCAGGACCGGCCTAGTTATCGGGTGTTGGCTCGTAGAGGCAGGAATCGCGAGGGACGGCGAAGAAGCACTGAGGATCATAGAACGGGAGTGGCGGACTGTCGAGAAGTGCAAACGCTTCCCGCACTCGCCAGAGACCGGTCCGCAGTTCGAGTTTGTGAGGAACTTCACGAGTCCGGCGATGGTGCGTGCCTAGCGTGTGCCTGCTTTATTTTAGTATGCATGTTCCCTTTCCTACCTGCACCCTTCTCATAGACGCGTTTTCAGCATACCTTTGTATCCATCCTCACATGCCTACCTCGCTGTAGCTACTATATCCCTATTCATATTTCCCTGGCCATGGCTAGTGACCATGGCTAGTCTCATACGTGCTTCGGCACCTTTCTTCCCTCGTGCTGGTCACCTTCCCTCTTGTGCACAATCACAGACAATGAAACGTGTACTTACCATGCCACACCTATATACATACGTCTTCGAACTTCACTTTAAGTAGAAGCTTGATGGCATACTATGGGTGTGTACTGTCATGAATAAATTGCTACTGAGAGAGACACACCTTCGGCAGCTGATACAAATGAGGATCAAATTACACTGGTACTATAGCGCTTCAGTGCCATCGTTTCATCGCTAGAAATAACCAGTGACGATGTGTGAAATCAATATAAACGAGCAATTCATTACTAGCTCCACCAATAAGAGATATTCGGTATTCGCCGGGAAGCGCTGACTGTGGTGGCAAAAATCTCGTGTCGCTACTTCGACATTTCATTAAATTTAACGATACACGGGTTTCCTATAAGTAAGCGAGAACTGGTGAGTGAGAACGAGTGTCTGCCCTTACTGATCAGCAAGACGAGCCAACCTTCGCAGGCCAGCAGAGATATGTTGAGCCACGAGTCACTGTAAGTACGTGTAGCCTCAACTCGTGCTCGAATCTCACAGCCTATACTTATGTTGCAGCCGCCTGATTTGCGTCTTTCTGGTAACACGCAGCTCCTGTGGCTTCTCTTGGGGCTGTTAGATTGATCGCTCGGGCGTCCCTTTTTAAATTATAGAGTACCCGACCTCTCTCCCACCTTCCCCTCCCACGTGGAGGCTTTTTGGGCACTTCTTACCCCCTCGCAATCAAATTTCCATGTTCGACTGGCCGTTATATATATATATAATATTGATCATGTCGCATATGCATTAATCAGTTCAATTCTCATTATAGCGGGATGGGTCCACCAATAGTATGGTCTTCTGATTACCATCTGCTCAGGAGGTGAGAAATTTGTTTTCATCAGTCGTCACCACGTCAGTTCATTCACGCCAAGTTGTCATACTCAGGCCATTATACTTTTACAGCCTGCGGTTGATATCATGGAGGAGCAGGGCGGATCACTAGCTGATCGACCTTGAATCTCGACCCTGATATGACAGCGGAGAGCGTATCTTGACATACTTTTATTCATCATCCAGATATCTCTTGATGATGCACAGCTCAAACCAGTCACATATAACGTCCCCATAATCTAGAAGGACTGTCTTCCTTCTCCTTTGGTCTGACTAGGGAGACCTGGTCTCAGCCACAACATCATCTATGCTCACTATCAACGTTTCAGCTTCTAGGCCATCGCCATGTTTGCTGCACTCTTTGTATTTCGCTCGTGTTTTTTTCTGTTTGACTGAGAACATTAGATACCGCCGCACTCGAGTTCATCATAATTGCAGTGCAGTGACTTGCCAGGGACCTTTTCGTAGCCTGGCGTGATGTGGCGTATCTCTTTCCTTTGTTAGACTTGCATGGGCGATACGCAGTCTAAAGGCGCTGACACTGGTATAGGGAACTTGTTGCGCCATCAGATCGGTAGACACAGCAAAATTTCAGTGTGTGGGATTGGCTCTAACATTTTAGTGAAAAACGTAAAAAAAAACTCCGAAAGTAACCCGATTGGCTAGTACGTACCTTCGTGATGTAAACATCATTAATTGTCATCGATTCATCAAGCAAGCAATGGACTTGCCTAGCACTCAATTCACATTTCCGAGTCAGTACTCAGTAGTCGCCAAGGAGTCACCTTCGATTGAAATTTCAGAGTCATCCAAGTCTTTGCTGGTTCAATTTACCGTGAGTTGCGTTAGTTTTCCACCGAATTTAACCTGCATCTGAGTCACAGGCGCTATATTTCGACTTTGCCCGCGGTGGGAGTGACAGACAGCGCATGCAGTCATTGCAATCCTCGACACATCATGCGCATCAACCAGTGTCGCATTATAGTACATGGCGCTGCTGGTAAGTACTTATAATACCAGGTACTATCTCTGATGTAAATTTCATCTTCAAGTTTCGGCTTATGGCTGTGTCCATAGTTATCGGTTTGCCATTATTGGAGGCTTAAAATAACTAAAGTCAATTTTAATTGAATGCTTATTGAACATTGTATTTAAGTAATGCTCGCAGGGGTATCGCTCCGTTCAGGACTTGTGGGCAGGTACCGCAAAACGCATACTGAGCACTGATCCCTTATCCTGTCATGTCTTCCCTACTATCAGTCTCAGACATCGCGAAGTTACAGACGGCCAAGGTGAGTAAAGGGCGGCTTACCTCTGACTCGAGGTTAACATTATGTCTGATTTAGTACGCCAATTGTGAGTGTCCGCTGATCATCCGAAACTGGACGGCGGCAATGATTGACTATTTGTTTTTTTAGTGGGCAGTCTTGCGATCCTCGTGAGTATCAAGCACATTTCTTGGGTTTCTAGCTCAAATCTCTTTGGATGTTGCAGTTATTTGATT
>MU179356.1:100235-118788 GCA_016767475.1 Suillus weaverae | reverse complement strand
TTTTTTTCTGCAGAGCGCCTATAGCAATATGTTTGACACGTACGTCACTGACTGCACTCTGGCTGATAGTTGATCTCGAATTCATTGCACTAGACTACAGCTGGTCATCCACAGCGTCCTGGCATCACGAATTCTATTCCGCATTCGAAATATCAACGAACGTATCCACGAACCATCCATGTCAGTAACGATGTTAGACGCTGTGAACTATCTACGACCTTCGTCGACGCTGATGAGTGGGACGGGTACTACTAGAAGTAACGTTTGAGGGAATGTATGTGTATATATGCGGAACAATCGGCCTCGGTTTAAACCAGAAGCTTCTGCTCTTATCTAATATACAACTTAAATTGTGGTATTATAGGCTCATAATACTGCACGACCTGAGGGATGAACGAGACAGTCATTCGTTCCCGATGGGTTCTTTGCTTCCTCCGAGCCCGGTTGCAGTAACAAGGCTTCTCATACGATGTCAGGATAATTGTGCATCATGTGCCTGAGCTCCACTTCCGGGAACCTCGTCTTGAAGTCAATAGCGCACGGCCTGTCATTCGGCATCGCCCCGGTCATGAAACCCCAGGTATCCAGCGGCTTTGTAGGATCCAGAGTGAGCTGGAAACCCCAAAGAATAAGGAGCGAGTTTATAAAAACCGATCTGTACCAATCGAATGAGCTTAGAAGATCATGTGCGCAGAATGATACTAGTACCGGTTCGTAACGTGTAGACCAGGGCATATCCTGGAAGGAAGGATTAGAGAAAGGATATAATTCTCACCATCTCAAATTGACGCATAGTCAGACTGGTTACAAGTCTACTGTTTCACGCGGTTGAGCTGATTTGTGTAGAGTTCCTTGGTCCTCTCAAACTGCTGTTTCAAGTCTTGATCATAACAAGGAAGGTATTTGAGCCATGGAATCGACTCAACCAGGTAAGCACCAGGACGCAGAACCGTACGAAAGCTCTCGAAGAGGTGGTGAATCTCTCTAACTTCAGGATCAGCTGCAGACATGGGCGTAGTTTTCCCGTATGTAGTTTTCATAATCGTCGCCACAGCATAAATTCAAAATCCTTGTAAGTGATGTGTTATCATATGAACACGAATCTAGGAAGGCACTTACGTTGTCGCATGGTTCTGGAAGTTGTATGGATCATCGAGAATGTCTAGGACCATGTGTTTCGCAGCTACCATCTCCTGGTTCTTTCTCATACAAACAATAAAAAATCAATCATGACGGGGCTTCTTCCCTTGATCTTTTGGCGAAGGCGATGTCTCATCTCCTGGTCTGGGCCTCTTCTGCTTCAGGAAAGTGGGGAGCGGACGAAGTTCTATATCCCTAGCACGTTCTTGCGCATCACGGAGAAATTCTGCAGCTTCTCTGTGTATATCTTCCAGAAGAGTGTCATCAAGCGCTAGCAAGGGATAATTTGCCTCCGCCTTTCGATAGGCATCTTGGAGAGTTAGGGCGAAAAAAGGAATACGATGGCAAACATCGAAGCACGTCTTTGAAAGGACAGTTTTGCAGCTGACTTGGAGTTCTATAACTTGAGTGAAGAAGTGATGGCGTGATATTTGGCCGACCGTGCCAGGGAAGGCCAACTGGAATGCTTTCCACTGAGTATCAAAGGAATGGCCGGCGTTCACCGTTTGTGTGTCCGTGTGATAAAAGAAGATCCAGGTAAAAGCCCACCATACGGATTCGATGTCGTGCAGGAAATTCATGCGAAATGGAGGAGGGTCGATCGAGAGGTCTGTATCCAATAGGAGACGGTTGAGAGTTGGGAGGAAAAGGTACTTCTGACTTTCTACTTCCAGCGCCATGAAATGCATTGTTCCCTGTCAACAGGTTAACAGCAAAAGAGATCATCTTCAAAAAAAATTACCGTTCGAACATCATGAGAAGTATTTGAATCTATCTTTTTCGCGTACTCGAAGTCGCCCAATTTCCCAATATCCCCGACCCAAATTGCGTTCCCGACGCTGAAATCGCGATGAACCCAGCCTGCTTTGTGCATACAATACAAGGCTAAGGTTGAATGAGCAACTGAGGAAAGGAGAGTGACAGTGGTTTGCTCACCCTTAAGTGCGCCGGACAAGCAACTCAGTTTGTGGGCCAAAGAGGTGACATCCTTGACAGAGACTCCGACATCACGGAATACAGTGCGAGTATGGACTCTGCGTGGGATGCCATTGGCAGTGTCATTTCGCGCAATTTTGCCCAATTGTGTGGGAAGAAAAGCAGGCAGCCGACCAGAGTTGGGTACGTCGCCTGTGCTCGGTAAACGTGGTCTCGCGGAAAGGATGGGATTGAGATCGATGGACACCCACTCCCAGGTACGATTATGCTCTCCTGCAACCATCGTGTCCAGCGTCTCGTCTCGGGTATCGTCGATTATGACATCCTTCCAGAGCCGGACTCCAACGAAGTGCCTCTTGGCATCTGCCAACTCCTCCGCTGGCAGCTTCTCCGCACAGGAAACCAAGATGTTTTCTAGGATCTCGCCCTCTGATTGACGTTCAACTTCTCCCCATGAATCTTTGATGGCAACCTTCTTTCCCTTGGCGTCTGTGGCTTCGTACACGCGAGTTCCACGCCCAACCATAGAGTCTGCACCGACAGTGGGGTTCCATCCAAGCTCTTTCATAGTAGAAGACGCAGGCACAGATCCAAGAGCGTAAAAGAGCGAGATGACGCCATCAATATTCTAGATGTACCATGCCTGTTAGCACCCTGACACACAGCACGATACGTTTGCATACCTCGAAGATGTTGATAGGTTCTGTAACCGCAAGGAACGCACGATTGCTGAGCCACAGTCTCAATTGCGTGTCCTCGATTGTGATACCGAATGTAAACCGACGAAGAAGATCCTCGCGCATGATACTGTGAAGGCTCCAGATTATCTTCTGTTCGTCCTAGAGCAGGCTTTGTGAGTAGACACCGACAAGATCTGTAACAACTTACATCTCGGAGAGACTCAATATCCCGTCCCTTCTTGAACTCGAATGGCACAGCAATATCGAACCATTGTATCTTGGGCTCGGTTTTTTTGCTGCTAAGTACAAGGTATCCATCAGGCCCGGAAGTATTGTTGCGCTGCGAGAGAGGTGTTTTGTTTGGGTTCGCTAGGAAGGACACTCCACTATTCGGGACTTGTATCAAAATTTCAGCGATGATGCGACCGAGGGGCTCAAACACATTCTCTTCAGACCCTTTCGATGTGGCAGGTGGTGTAAAGTCCGTCCATTGCAAGCTACTCTCGTCGTTGGTGAGAATCTTGCACTCTGTCAAGTTGTGGCGTATCCGCTGCAGATCCTGCTGAGAGGGCATGACACCAACGCATTTCACGAGGGAATCGAATGGAACCCGCAGATACCTTCTCAAATCAGCGAGAATAGCAATGCGGCCTAGTTTCAGATCCCCCGTGCGATAATCAGCTCGTGAGGTATGGCGAGAGACTGGAGCTGTATCTGGCGGTAACATTTGTGAACTCTGTGCTGGTGGTGTATGATATATGAGGGGTGCATCATAATTCAATGAGGCAAGTAAAGACAATGTCACGGTGGCTTTGGCGAAATGAAACCGTGATTATTCTACAATTATGTAATCGAGGGTTCCTGGAACTTCCTACATTCAGAATCGTTTAATTTTGCCGTCTGAAAGCGCGGCTTGGTCAGTGGGGAGTACTACCAGGTACTACCTTCACTTGTTCGTGTTTAAGTTACCAAACGTGAAATGGGACAACCCATTATGCCATATCATGGACGTTTTTGGTTATGGAGCCAAGCTGATCACTCTTGTTTTTCATGCGGACATGATTAGTATCATATTGAAGACGGAATCCGGATGGGTGTCCCCCGGGCCGTTCTGGACTCTGCAGAAGGCGCACGGCATTCTTGTGGGTCCCTCTACATGCATTCTCCTGCTTTGTTTCTAACTCACCTTCGCCATGTCTATCCCCTCCCGCTTCTTCAATTCCCCCATCAATTACATGTGGCTAGCCAACATCTACGTTGTCTTGACTCTTGAAGTGTTTATCGAAGCACACGAAGGGCTACACGCGGGGTAACTGATCTATGTCTGCCCTACTAGTGCTACCTATTCTCAAAGGGGACGGGTTGAGGTTGACCTAAGGTCAGTACGTATCTATCTGTCCTGGGATCATGCAGTGCAAATGACTGAAGGTTATGTATTGTTTTTCTCTCCCTCACTTTCGGAGAACCAG
The DNA here is from genome assembly GCA_016767475.1 of Suillus weaverae. Lineage (NCBI taxonomy): Eukaryota > Fungi > Basidiomycota > Agaricomycetes > Boletales > Suillaceae > Suillus > Suillus weaverae. The sequence continues at coordinate 114,563 of MU179356.1, read as the reverse complement.
TTTCTACGCAGTTCTATTGGTGTCTAGTTCTAATTGATTTGGAAGGAATGCTCTTATCCCACTCAGCTCAACCCGAATAGGTGATGTTCACATAGATCTGGCTCGCAGTGCAGAGAACCTAAAATTCTTTTATCAGCAATGGTTTTGATAAATAACATTTTATTCACCTCGCCAGGGTACACGTTAGTGCAGATAGTGTTCACGTTTGGGTTGTTCGCGAGCAGCGTGTTGATCGGAATACCAGCCGCATTGGCAACACTGTAGCACGTGTCGCCAGTCTGCATAACTTGGGTAATATTGCAATCCTGGCCAGTGATTCCAAGGCATATAACCTATGACGATGAGTCCAAGTATTTTTCAAATGTCAAATGTCTTACTTCTCCGACAAACAAATTATCGCAAGCGGGGTCAATGATGCCGCTGTTGACTGCTGCCAGCTGGTACCTGTGGCATATGTTCGATGAACAAGTGAACGGAAGGCACGATGATTGTACGTACGTGGAAACGTTGTGTTTTGCGGAGATTGCATCGCACGTATCTCCAGATTGAACAGTTATATTGCGGTCGCAACCAGCGGGGAGTGCTAGACGTTTTGCAGTCATAAATATAAGCATAATCGAGCCTCAAAGAAGACTATTACTGACTCTGACCAGAAACACCTGAGGCAATGACGGCAAGCGCAACGAGTCCTGCGGTGAAGAATGAAGCGTGCATGCTGATCAGGTGAGGAGGTTCAGAAACAGGCGAGTGGTATTTGATGCCTTTAAGCCGACTCTCCTAGCTGCTTTTATGCACTTGAAGGACAAACACTGGTCTTCTGACGGCCAGCGTTTGCCACTTTTCGAGTCGTCATGACTCGACATGTGAGCGAACATGGACACGATCATATGGTATGCGCGGCGTTCACGGAGGAATGAGTCTGGCATTACAACAAGAGGACACAGGCATCTTGCAGGCGGGTGCCTAGGACAAGAAACCAACTCGGAATTATTATTGAACAGCGTGAGATGAGTTGTTGAAGTCAAGAGTCAAGACAGCGTGGCTGCTCACCGGTAATTTAAACTACAGCTCCTTGCATATATGGCAGCTGATGGCAGTGGCCGCTGGTGTGAAATTTTTATTCAATCAGGAATTAATATTAGGCTTGCAAGGTGAAAATTTGCTCATGTAGCCTGATGACTGATACATACCTTGTCGTAGAGCGTCGTACTAACATCGGTACGGTACCATCGGTACTACCATTATTATCACCTTACGCAGCATGGAATTTCGCAAGATTAGTTGTGACGTCAAACTCGCGGCCAACCGACTCCACGAAGGCCCCGGGAGGGGCGGGCCTATGGGTGAGTGACTCGTTGTAATGATCATGTGTCCCTTAAGCGACGCTGTTGGTACCTTATATTTGTTGTACCTTTTATGAATTGAATATGGATGTCTGCTGGGCCGCCCACAGCCGCCCACATGGTATTCAAGTAGCGATGGCAATCGAAAAGCTGAGCGCTGATCACGCAGAAATAGAACCATAATCTGGGTAGCACAAGCCTTGCCAACGATCACCCGAAAAGTGAGTCGTGACGTATGTCATATGCGTGTCACATGGCACGTGTTGACAGTCACTTGGCGTTCGTCACAAAGGAAGCGCGTTTGTTTGAGCCACTAGTAATCATGGTGAATCATATTAACATCGTTGGGCTCTGCGCTTGACAGAGACCTCTTGTATCAACATGGCTCCGAAGTACCCTAAAATCCTAGGTACATTCTTTCTCCTGTTGGGTCAGGTTCACAAATGACATGATTGCAGGTTATGAACTCATTCAACAAATCGGTGGAGGTACTTTCTCGAGCGTCTTCAGAGCCGTCAACATAGAGAACCATCAAGTGGCAGCATGCAAGGTGATATTTATTAAGGAGCAGACTACCGAGAGGGAACGCAAGGCTGTCGAAAAGGAGATGAAACTTCATAAGCTCCTTAAGCACAAGCATGTCCTGGAGTTTCTACATGCTGCCGTGGTGGAGCGCAAATATAAAGATCGATATGTCCCTGGAATGTACATGCTACTAGAGCTTGCTGCAGGAGGAGACCTCTTCGATAAAATTGGTGCGCTTCGTTGACCGATCATCTATCTAATCATTAACCCATAACCCATCAGCGCCGGATGTCGGGATTGGAGAGAATGTGGCACACTACTATTTTGGCCAGCTCCTGGCAGGGATGGTAAGATACCAACACTGATCATCCACATTCAAGGAAGACAACATTTCCGAATCACAGGACTTTATTCATCGCGAAGGAGTTTGTCATCGTGATCTGAAACCGGAAAATATTTTGCTTGATGTAGCTGGTACCCTCAAGATATCAGACTTTGGCCTCGCGGCAGTCTACAAACTGAAGGAAAGCGGCAAGACAAGACAATTGAACGAATTGTGTGGCAGTTTGCCGTACATGGCCCCAGAAGTGTGTCACATTTACACATTCTTGGATTGCACTCACAATATGATTTCAGGTTCACTACCCAACACCGTATGAAGCAGAGCCCATTGATGTATGGGGGATTGGTATCATTCTTTTCACACTTCTCGCGGGAAGTCCGTCAAATCTCCAATTATTTCCATAAACTCTTCACATTAATATTCCTCCCAGATACCCCTTGGGATCAATCCACAGCGCAGTCGTCAGAATTCTGTCAGTATATCACGGGCGAGATATTCAACGAGCCCCCTTGGAACCGTCTAAAAGCAGATGCCCTATGTAAGCGGGATCATGCGCTTTCGTGTCAATGCCCGCTGATATGCCCACCAGCACTTATCTGTGGCCTCCTAACAGTCGAGCCAGAGAGGCGTATGACCCTCGCCGAAGTATTCGCTCACCCGTGGTGCATAAGACCAAGTCAAATCGCGGAGCAAGGTGTTGTCGCGCTTGCAGACCACTTGACCGAGTCTTTGAGGGCGAACGGTGATCTGAAATATGCGATGCCGGATATTGCGATCTCTGTGTACGTTCTCTGGATCATCATCATGATGCTAATATTCACTTTCATATGTAGCGAAACTCGCAAAGATCAAGATGGAGACGAGATCATGCTCTCTGCAACTCATCAATCGCAGTTCACCCAATCACTTCTGTTATTCGTACGTCTCCCAAGGACACACATTTTAGTTCTATTTTGAATCCGTTGTTTTCTTCAGTCACAAACACAGTCAGGTCGCAGATATACACCAAACCTTACTCGCTTCTATACTTCTCTTGGGCCAGGGATCATGATGCAACTCATAAAGGAATCCTTGACTGCCCTTGGTGTCAAACACAAAGACGGGCCTACCGGTGAAGATGAACGTGGGGAGATCCTTCGGTTGCGCGTAGGCGGATATGATAAGCGGAATATCGCATTCAAAGGCTGGGTCGAGCTCGAGAACTTCCGCTACGCTGAAACTGACGGAAGCTTCTGCTTGATGACCCGGGACGTTGTAGGTTTCGTTACATTCTCCGTTTCTGAATGTGAGCTCATGGAGCCACAGGGAAATCCTATTTCGTGGCGCCAGTTGTGGAAAGCACTAATTTTGTCACCAGCTGTGGATCCTCATGTGCTCCGCAAGTGACCACATTAGCACTATGACACTCAACAATGTTTGTGTTAGCCTATATCTCATGCTATCTTCGCGAATTTCTCTCTTGCTGCCTTGTATACAATCTGATTGAATGCTTCCGTATGCCGTACACTACTACACCAAGAGACGATCTATTTACTCAAAATTTCGAGGTGGTTCGCTTTCCTAGAGTCCTATTGCAATTGTAGTTTCATCGATTCAAGTCGTATCGTCTCTGTGTAGCATTCAATATGACAAAGTTTCCTTCGGATTATGTTCTGGCACTGCGGTGGTGTCTGTTATGCCCTGGGTGAAACATTAACTTTGTGAACGATCTTCGCGGACGGTTCCGTTCATACGTTGATTCAGCGTACAAATCCGCCATTTCTAAATGAACCAGTATGATGGTATTTTATGGAGTGGTTCCATGGTCAGACTTCTGGTGCGACTTCAGGATAATTCATCATACCTGCCAGTATCCGGTTCCGATATCTTCGTAAACTTGATACCGTACTGCTAAGTCAGTGACCGCAGCACCCCAGACACATACTCCATATCATCCAGCGGCTTCGTAGGATCGAGACAGAGCTGAAATGCCCCAATAAGATAAGAATCACGTTGATGAATAACGATCTGTGCCAATCAAACAATGATTAGTATGAAAGACGTGGTGCACTTGCTGTTTTCAGCTGTTGCAGCTAGGTCAAATACCTACAAAACATCCAAATCGCCAGCGATCGTGAGGCTCCCACATTGACCGGATAAACTAAACAATGTGAACTGTTATCCAAGTGACCGAGTCATTGCAAATAGTACACACAAAGTAGCATCTACGTTTAAATTCTATACGTACTGGTATACACTGGGCCTCGACAGATATGGACCTGGTGCTGACGTACACGCTGCAGTCATATTGAAGCTTGAAAGTGTGATGATAAGAGTTATGCCGATTGCTCTGTTATTGTATATTAGTCTCGGAATTCCCAGATGCATGCCAACAGACGGACCTAACCCAGTCGAGTGCATCAGCGTCCTCACAGATGCGTCGGAGAATCGAGTGACAATGCGGAAGGGAAATTTCTCCAGATGACTGAAACAACAAGTTATCATATGTCAGACTATTTTCGGTGACAGATGTAATTCTGCAAACATTGCGATACCAGTAGAGAACTTCAGGACAACTGGAATTTCTATGCCGTATTCGTCAAGGGCCTTGTGGGCCGAGAAAACGGCCAGGAAACTCGTGATTGCGATCCAGAGTGATGCGTCCGCGAGATGCCGTCCCGGACTGACCAGCGGCTTTCAATGGAAAACGAAGGGGGCGCAAATAGACGCTCACCAAATGCGGCGACCCCAACCAAAGCCTAAAGGCATCGTGTCGTTAGTGAGGGACCCGTCTTCGAGGAGAAATCTTTCCGGCTTGAATTCACCAGGATTGGGATATTTCTTTTCATTGTGCGTCATCGCCCTAAAAGTTTGGTCATTGGAGGCATTCAGCATAAAGGCAGTGTGGACTTTCCATATGTTTGCAAATACAACAACACCTTGCAAACTGCATCGTCAGCGGGAATTGTTAGTTCAGCATGATACATGTACAAACCTTTAGGGATGAAATAGCCTTTGTATACGTCACTGGTTGTTGTCGCGTGCGGGATGCCTGCCAAGGGCATCGTCAGAGGATGTTTGGAAAGGAGTTGTGTGGTACACGGACCGAGTGGCGTCACAGGGTGCCACCTCAGTGTTTCACGCAAGACAGCTTCCAAGTAAGGCAATGATGGTCTATCATCGAAGTCAGGGAGTCTATCTTTACCAACGACTCTATTAATCTCCGCCTGCGCTTTGGCTTGTACTTCTGGATTGAGTACCATGGCGAGAAGGAACACATGTAACGTGGAAGTACTCTGATGAAAGGCAAATCGATGACTATGGGTACGAGCAAAACCAAGGCCATATTTACCGTGTCAGGCGCCACTGAAGATAATAAGAAAAATGAGCAGCAAGAAGGTACTGATCATGAGCTCACATACCTGCGGATGCAATGGAAGCAGCTTCCTTTACTGCAGTTGTAATGTCAACACCCTCTTCAGAAAGCCCCATATTGTTGAAAGTATCAGCCACCAAGCACGGCAGCATGCCGCCCGTAGACTGCGTGTGGTTCAACATCAGTTTTTGAGCCTCTATTGATCGGGTAATTCACCATCCTCTCCCTGACGTATTGAAAGGGTAGCTCCTGTATATCATAGCCTGCTTGAATGCACTCCACCGATGCTCGCTTGAATGTAGCACCAGGAAACCAGCTAGGTAGCTGCAAAACTAGAAGGATCACTGATTAGCCCTAAGCCATCGTTAAATGTGCGAACATACGAAAAGGGAAGGTTTCCAATAACGCCGTAGGACCTGGTGCCAAACTTTCGCCTGCCATTTTCGCATATCTTAACATGGCATCTACAATGTGGTCTTCCTCAGCTTTCAGTTCGTAATCATATACAATTGGGAGCATGAATGACAAAATGAACCTGATAAACATCAGCTTCAACACAAGACCGGAAAGAAGAACTATAGACTGACATCTGAAAATGGCTTGAATAATCGTCAGGGTCCTGTAGAAGACTGAACAACATTTTGTGGGCGGAACGGAGTTGCAGAGCATGATAACTGGGTATCTCAACTTGACGAAATGCTTGATGCAAGATTCGCCGGTGGAGACGCCACCTGCTTGATATGAGATACCCAACACTACAAAATATAATGATCCACTACCTATCGCCATATGGCATGAACCCTATGTTGAAGTCCACAGCGAAGCTAACAGTACCTTCATGATCAATGAGTAACACTTCAAGGTGTGACTCACGGTTCGTAAAGAATCGACTGGGGTCTATCTGAATACACGTGGGAACGCCCTTCAAAGAGGTCTTTCGCTACCTCCTCAGAGTTAATCACAATGACAGGTTTGCTGAACAGACGAGCATAGATGATGTCGCCTGGGGAAAAAGCGAGTCAGTTATGAACGGATCCCCGTCACAATGTGCCCACCATATGTGAATCTCCAGGTATTGAAGGCCAGCCAAGGCCAAGTGACATCAAGACTAAGAATATTTCCCAGTAATGGGAGGGGGGTAGGACCAGGCGGCAGCGGGAGACCTGAATGATCGACCCAATATCTTCGAAGACAAATTAAAACAGCTAGTGCCAAGGCTGAGGTAGCCAAGTAGGGTCCAAGTCCATCAAGCATCGTTTGATGAGTCTTGCAGTGGGTACTTAGAGGAGGAGGGTGCTTGAAGTATTCGATTATGTATTACCGTGACTGGATGAAATGCAGCTAAGTAAATACTGTTGATCTAGGATGACTCACAGCCAAAGTCGGAACTATACGTACTAGTATGTCGATAAAGGTGAACGGTAGGCAATGAACATAGTAATTGCATACCAGAAATGGCTTCTCTGATAGTGGGGCTGATCAAAGATGTGATGCCATGATGATATGATGATACTACTCAGAATGGTTGCAAGATTACTGTCCAGACGGGACTGGCGACCCGACGTCTAGTAATACATACTAGTATTGAAGGCACGAACTTCATTTTATGGAGCGATCGGAATATGGTTCAGTAGTACTGATTCGGCAGGAGAATGATCTATCTAGTGGGGGCAGGCGGGGAGGCCAGGAGAGGGAATATTAGGAAGGAGACACATATGATCTTCAGGTTGAAAGCTGATGCATGTCGGGCTCGCCTTTACGCGCAGTGCTAGCATTTAAGAACGTTGACATGGACACGTAAAATTTAAAAGAGGGCCTTTGTAAGCCATCATGTCTTCTTCCTCAGTGAAACTTATGTAAGCTTTGAGCCCCTGACAAGTTGCGTACATGCGCTCCTTCAAAAAATCTGCCACTTCGAAGATTTGCTTGCTTCATACCTAAGCACTCACGCTACTTGGTTCTCTCTTGATCATTATAGGAATATCAATATTTTTAGCCACGATCTCACCCCCTCGAACAATAAAATACAAAGGAACGATGTATGAGCTGGATCGAGAGACTACGTCACAGCAGCCAGTCCCTGCATAGAAGGTCATGTGCTGTCTGAATCGGCTGTAATAGCTTGGATCCCGCCGCATCATGAGTCGTCCAATACAAGTAGCATTGGAGGCTGGAGCTTGTTAGATTGAAACAGTCTGGCATTACCTCAAGAACTTGAACATCTGCCTCGCTTCGGACATCTTATTCCCCCACGACAACGAAATAATTGACCCCGACTAGCTTCAGCCCATACTTGTTAACAAACCCTGCCACATTCCAGTTCTTTCTATTCGCAGGCTCGTTCTTGCGTTCCGGAGCATCAACAGGGATCGAGAAGTCCAAATTGGGCTCCCGGTATAACAATAGTACTGTTGCGGCTATAATTAACACATAAAGCAATTACAACAGAATTTGAATCACCGTAACGATGCTTGCCGGTTCCTGGGGGAGGGGTGGGAGGATAATAGGGCGTCACAGCGGGTTTGGTGAGCTGTGCAGCAAGATTGCCCGTCTCAATGGCCGACGTCGCAGGGGCTTTCACACCAGTAACCTGCGCATGAATTTAATAAAAACGTCTGCAGTCTATGAAAGCACTGACCACCCAGTGCCGCCACTCTCTGAATTTTGGGTTTTCCCTGGATGGTGCGTCTGGGTCTGTCATGACGAGCGTATAGGTAGGTTCATCAGCCATATCCGGCACCTCCATTGGGGTGAACGCAACAGCTGGTTCGTCAGCAGTGTCTGTTTTTGCAAGCGTGTTCCCCAGAAGAGCTTCTTGGCCATTAGGAAAGGTCACGACGAGCAAAACCTTGGGATGGAAGGGAGGGTCAACAGGGATAACGTCTGGAATGATATCATTGTCCTTGAGATCTTGGCTAACAGCACTGAGTGGATCGAGCAGCATTGTAGGCTCAAGTCGAGGGTTTCGAAAATGATGAGGCTCAAGTTAAGATCAAAATTGAAGTCGTCATTTGGAAAAAGGGGTGTTTATGTAATATTCCTTGCAGACTCGACACTGATCCGGGCTTCAAGGTCAAAAAAGCCTGCATTCTGGTGAGCCTGTAAGATAGAGTAGAAAACCGTGCTACATAACATTTAAATGATACCTATAACACTACATGACTGTATCATTCGCACGTCGAATTCAAGAACTGCAACAAGTTCTGCCTATTCGCGTCCATCTCGAGATCTCTGGCATCCTTATGAACTTTCAACTTGATCTGAGATGATCATATCAGATAGTCCGAGGCCCATCTGGACAGAGAAAACGGACCTTCTTGCCTGTTAAAACGCTGCGCTTCTCATCCTTGTCCTTGGCATTATCCCTGTCCCTGTACTTCTTGTACTTCTTGTCTCGGTCTTTCTCCCTGTGCTTTGACTTGGACTTGCGAACATCTCGACTACGTGAACGAGAACGATGGCTTGGCGACTTTCCATGCAATCTATGCCGACTGCTGCCACCACGCTCCTCAGATGACGTCGATACAGCAGAGTTCGTCGAAGGCGAAAAAGATCGGCGTCGACGTTCAGGAGTCTATAAAGTATTTATGTACACATCTTCAAAGGTCAAAGACAACCCAGCCAAAAAAAATAGGGCACAACGTACGACGCTGCGACTTCTGATTCGTCCACGACTCTCGGAAGGCTCGTGGTATTTATCTCGGTCCTGTAGCAGTGTTAAAACAATATTGGAATAAGACAGCAAGTGTCTCACATTGCGATTATCCTTTCCTCTGTCTCTCGTGTCATCATGATACTTGTGACTGCGTGAGCGGTATGGACTCCGGGACCTTGAACGTTTAGTGTGACGAGACCTTCTGTCCTCTTTCTCGTCGTGGTGGCTGCGTCTTTCAGGCGACTTTGAACGACTCCATCTTCTATCTCCCCCTGTTCGGCGAATGCATATCATGACATGTTATAAGCATGAGCATAAGTGAATGTGTTGTCGCCCCATCACCAGCACAGCCAAAGTAGTGCGTGGTAATCAACATTGACACAGAAGGTCAGTCAAGAATCTCTACAGAATAACGGAGACCATTTACCACTTCGTCTATGATGATCTCTTGAGCGGTGCTCTCTCCGTTCACCGTGTCTTCTCTCGTTCATGAGGGTTGTTGCGGAAAGGCAACCGTGGAATCATAATTAAAAATCAAGCTGGGTTGTTTGGCGTTACTTATGTACTTAGCCTCCGGACCAAACAACAGAAAATGATGTGTGTGGCACTACTATTAGCAACCGCTTCCAACCATGAATGAAGTCGTTCGCTCCCCAGTCACTTTGCCTAACCTTTTAGGGCTGGTCAAGGTCGGGGTTAATGGTGGCGAATACCAGTAGATCTGGCTGTTAGGTGACACTTTGTAACCTCTAATTTGGGTAAGGTTGGCTAATGATAAATTTCAGGCCGACAGTTTCTTGGTACAATCTATGCGGACGTTCTCTATTCGAAGGCAGCTGAATAGAGAACATGTTCCCTCGGAAATTGTTAAGTACTAGACTGCCAACGGAGTGCGATATAACTGCGTGGAAGGACTGACCGTCTGGACATAATCGGCTGTCACCCTCGAGGGATTAACATGGAGTACTTACCGGCAATGTGCACACAAGCCAGTTCAGACACACTGTCACCTAAAGCCAGTTAATCTGCGCATCACCGTATCTCAACTGTGCTGATGTTACAAAGCTACACAGTAGAACTGACACTGATGTTCATTAGCGTGCACGAGAGACGGTATCAGCGGCCCCGAGTAAATTTACAGCAACGGTATTGCTCTCTTGAATACGTTTCAGGCGCTCATAAAGCACTTGTACCTCGCGGGCCGTGGTATCAATCAGTTGCTGCTCTGTTGGAGGTATCGATGATGCGCTCCGAGACTCAGGGGCGGGTGGCATGGGGTATGCGCCTACACCGGTTTGTCGAAGGAATTCAGCAAGTGTGCGAAGTGCCTGCATAAGTGTTGCCAGCTCAGCTGGAAATTGGAAGCGTAAAGTCACAATTATAAAACAACATTATAGCGTACTTGCCTGTTGTATGTGCAGGACTATTTCCTGCTTGGTATGCACTTTGTCTAACAATAATTAAATGTTGTATAAGTATGAAGGCAGTAGAGAGACTTACATGCCGTGCAAGCAGTTACGTGCTAGCGATTGAATCCTTGCAACATGGTCAAGCGCAATTTGCACGTTCTGCTTTAGCACTTCTGGTGAATTTGGATCAGTGTGGATGGAATCGTGCAGTGACGATTGTGACATGTAGAGGGAAGTATTTGGAAAGCTAGATGGCGGGATAGATGACATGGACAGAGTGGAAGATTGACTGGAATTATTCATCTCGCTACCTGATAATGATTCTGATCAAATGGGTTGAACATCGCGCCTAGATACAGCTGATGGTTGTTTGGACTTGTTATGACATGTACACACCCGTAAATATCATCAAAACTTTAAACCATAATTTTCAAATATTCAATTACCAAGTCTAACTACTACTTAGTATGATTCTGTGCTAGCATTTTGTCTTCCTGCCTCCTCGATTTTAACGCCTCAATGTCTGTTTCCTGTCCGCCGACCACATATCTTCCACCGATCGCCAAGATCGCAAGTTTTTCCGTCACCCAGCTTCTCGATGCCTTGACTTATTTGCAGTCACTCTACCATCCAGAAGTCCGTGGCTCGCGTCGCAAACGTGTGCAAGCGCCCGTATCTAATGGAGAACAAAATCTACGTCTTTGCTATGAAGATGATAACGAACTCCAAGTTATCCGATCTGACGCATTTGAGCGCTCATATTCTATTCGGTGGCTTACCGCTCTTATCGCACAGCTCGAAGTCTGGCAAGACTTATCGCATTCTGGGGAGGTCTCATTGGATGATCTAGGGAAACCAGAACCCACCTTTGTTCACACGGAGATGATTGTCCAACAAGCTGTGTCGCTACTCGCGATTTGTGCCGGGGTCGCTGCCGCAGGAATGATCACTCGTAACTTCATTTTTTGTTCTATAGACGGACAGAGACGAGTGGAAGCTCAGCTGACGGATATTCCGTTGGATAATGATGACTATGGAAGTGTGGGAGCGCAGACATGGGGCGGGGCATGTGTCTTGGCAGAAATGATTGTGGAAGATCCTGAGCGGTTTGGACTGGAATTTTCCTCTGACGACCCTGAATCACGCAGGCTCAACGTCCTCGAACTTGGAGCAGGAACAGGGTTGGTTAGCTTGGTGGTTACAAAATTACTGGATACATTGCCGTCTTTCAATCATCGCGAGGTTTCTGTGGTTGCGACCGATTTCCACCCTTCTGTGTTAGCCAACCTCAGATCAAACGTTGACGCGATTGTCCCCTCCACGCATAATCAAATTACCTCGACCCATTCCATTACCACTCATTTTCTCGACTGGTCATCATTCTCTACTACTCCTCGACCAAATTATCTTTCATACCCATTTGATGTGGTCTTTGGTGCGGACATCATATACGAAGCCCAACATGCGGTCTGGATCAGGGACTGTCTGAAAGGACTCATGCGGCGTCCTTCTGATAGCACCGTATCTCCCGCTGTTTTTCATCTTGTGATACCACTTCGTCCAACACACACATTCGAGTCAAGCACGGTTGAGTCCGTGTTTCTCAAGGCGTGCGATGTCGATCCGAATGGTGATGCTGATCTCATCATACTATCGAAGGAATCTATCATGTGTGATGCACATGGCGATTACACGCGAGGACAGGGTTTTGGTGAAGACGTGGAGTACGCGTATTATAAAATTGGCTGGTCTAATGTACAGTTGTAGAATCATAGAGTATAGATCCCGTAGAGTTTTCAAATTTCACAACTTTACATATGCTGCTCCTGGGTACGAGAGAGAGAATTTCTGTATTTTCATACTGCAACAAACAAAGTAAACTGTTAAGACGGAGGCGTCGGAGTCCACTTGTGCCTCGCTACGTAATAGAGAGGCAACATATGGATTTTGTCCTAAAAAGCAACAAGTTCAATTTGTTCAAGCGCCACAACGAATCGAGGAGCGGTCACACCTCCATATTCAATACTATCTTATTCCATCGAGTACCCAGGTACCCTTACACTGGCAGCTATCCAGCACCCACAATTTCTTCCTTTCTAAACGCTGCACTATCTACTGCTCGCTGACAGGGCTACATCCAACGGATACAACAATCGCTTCACTCGGTTTATTGGCCATATCGTTGGGTATCCGCGAAAATGGCATAGGCCACCCCGAGGATTTTGATACCAGCAGAGATAATCTCGCTCATACCATGCACCCAGCATTCAGCACTATGTCCCGTAATTCTGTCAACCTTTTTGAAATGCCTGGATCCAAAGCATACAGTCACGAATATCTTTCAAACTAGTGAGTCCTAGCTCACACCGCGACTCAAGTCCTCATACTCACTGTATTACTACCAGGCATACTATTTTGCGCGTTCCAAGCGTAGGGTCATTTACTTCATCATTTACATCATAATTATTGACGCTATATAATCTCAATGTGATCTCAATACTGTTGAAAGACGAAGGGAGCTCGCTATGAACCGCGAAGGAGCCAGCCTGAACGACGTCATTCATCACAGTAGGTGCCAGGGCGGGAAGAGTCCAGGGAGGGCCCAGTCAAGCAGTAGCGCACAGAACCGGATGCTACTGCGACTCTCGAGGCTACAAGAAGCTTGTCCATTCTGCTCAAAAGTCAATATTCAAGGATTCTGAGGGCGGATCTTGTCGCAATCCAGTAAGACGCACGCCAGCCCTCCGAATCTATGTGTGTGTTGGCCGGTACGTCTTTCATGATACTTGACAATATATGCGCCAGTTTATACAGTGTGATGGACAGTCGGACTCATCTGGGGACGTGTATCAAACCTGCACCAAGCTATTTATGAATACACAAGCTCCCGTGGCCCGCTACATCGGGCCTTTCTCTTAGTACTAACGAGCGTGGTCGACTTTCATGTTCAGCCAACACGCGCGACAACTGCTGTTCGTCACCCCTTAGTTCATACCATCTTCCGGGGAGAACTCCATACGTGCTAAACCTATCGAGCACTTCGGGATATCACATATTCTAGAGGGTTTCACATCCCGACATGCTCTTGTTTGCTCTCAGACGTCTCAAGGATCAATCATCTAGAAGACCTTGGAAGATCGAGCTCGCCCCCATCTATAAAGATTTCCGATATCACTGCTTTTCAGCCAGACTGGTAGGGAGGAGGGAAATTCTGTCATTTCCATCGTATTCTGATTATTCATTATAGTTTCATATCTTTATCAACGTTCTCATGTCGTTTATTGTGTAATCATTCTGCTTTATTGTACGAACGGTTAAACAATCGCAACTTCGTGTCGGTGCGAATGGGAGGTAGAATTGATTGCCTAATGCAAGCAGATAGACGCCGTGTGTAGCTGTTGTGTCATGAGCCGAAGGAGCCCTTGCTTTCTGTTCGTTCGCTGTCATATCTCGCCGCGATCTCGTTCTGTACCCACAGTACAGCTTGCACGACAAACCAAATCACCTCTACTTCAAGACGCACATCAAGATCTCCCGATGGCAACCATCGATGACAAGCACATCAGAGAAATGATCGGGCGCTTTCGAGTTCTGATCATAGGGAGAGCAAACGCAGGCAAAACGACTATTCTTCAGAAGGTCTGCAACACCACAGAGGATCCAGAAATTTATGATACCGAAGGAAAGAAGGTGCGAGT
>MU179356.1:31281-88609 GCA_016767475.1 Suillus weaverae | reverse complement strand
TTGCGTTGCTTTATACATATGCATCGGATATATCAGGTGCGAGCGGGTTTCAAACTGTGTCAAACAATCACCTCATAAGTTCATAGCCCTTCCATAAGTCGCCGGAGAATGGGGGCAGTCTGCTTCCTCGTCGCGCTCGCGTTACCCTGCTTGTACGCTCTTGCAACATATAGCTCCCCGAACTGCACTTCATCGATCGTGACTTCTTTAGCATCTTCGTCCTCAGATTCCCCAGTCGCGTTGGTGCCGCCAACGAACTTTGAGAAATCAAGCCTTTTCAACTCAAGCTCTTTGCTTGATTCGAGGCCCTGCCAAAGTTTCTTTGCGATGCCTCCATCTGCCTTGACTATCCAAAGTTGCTCTCGCCTTCCCTTGCCTTTTTTGTTCCGAAAAGTTGTGAGTATGCCTAGAACGCTAAGATCTCTTTCGGCAAGCCAATCTTGAATTTCTTTTGTAGGATAACTCGATGATGCAAAGAATGCGGAGAGGCGAAGTGGGACGGTGGCAAGACCCGCTCTTATCACATTGGGAGATTGCGTCGCATCCTCGAATGCAGGCATGTTGAATGCGTACTCTTTGTAGTCTCTCCGCAGCAAGTCCCGCGTGCTGAGATGGGATACAAATAGCTTCTTCTCTCCCAACGTCGTGGAAAGAGACTGAACGGAAGGAAGGTGGGTGATTGGTTGGTTATCTGATGATGCAGAGACTTCTTTGTCGTGTGCCAAAAGGGACTTGGGAATTAAAAACGTAGCTGCCTCCCTGTCGACATCTAGAGCTTTTCCTCCCTCTTTCAAGCCATGGGTATCGATCAAAATAGCACTCAACAAGAGTGTCGACAGTTCTGGGGGTATGGAAATATTTGGGGATGATTGATACAATCTTGCAACAAGAGACGAGCAACTTCCAGCCGGTTCGACTATCCTGGGATCAGCTGTATCCTTGTATTGTCCTTCATCCTCGTGGTGATCTATCACTGCAACAACCCTGGCTGTTGGAGATGCGTATCTGGTGTGAAGGACGTTATGATCTACAAGTGCAAACTGGGACACTTGTGATGGCATAGGATCACCAGAGCAATAAAGTTCTTCAAAAGGGTGGTTGATTCCAGCGAGACCAAGGGCGTGCACATTCTCTGCTCTAAGGACGAAATCCTCCTTAGGTGTAGTTATGTACGCGATCACTTTTCCGCTCGTGTTTGAGCGCAACCATGCATATGCGAGTGCACTAGCGAGAGAATCGAGATCTACGTGGCGCAAGACAACGTTAAGGACTAAAAACGAGTGAAACATGGTTGAACATACCGCCCGCTTCATTACCCATTATCACTGTCCATCCCTCCCCATTATCAGCTAGAAAATCTGCCTTCTGGGATTTGAGGTATGGCGAAAAGCTTAACATTGACATCGAAGCTTGCCGCAGAGGTTTCCCGGGGAACCTGAGGTTTAGACTTGGCAATGAAGTGAATGTAATTTTTGTAAGTTGGGGTAATAGAAATTGGCAAGAGACTACGAAAGCACATAGGATCGCCAGGCTGGAATATCTTGTATGGATCATACGAGTCGGAGCGTCAAATCACATGCATGATGCGGAAGCTTTTACTACTAGCCTTTTAGGCTTGCTAAATATTCAACTTTGCAAACTAGTCTTTACTGGTCGCATTGATGTCATCACAGTACGACGTGCTTATTGTCGGCGCTGGCATCGCTGGCTCTGCTCTTGCCCACGCACTGTCACAGTCTTCAGCTCTGCCACGTCGTATTGCACTCCTCGAGCGGAGCCTTGCTGAACCTGACCGCATAGTCGGCGAGCTGCTCCAACCTGCCGGTGTCGCCTTCCTCGATAAGCTTGGCTTACAGGATGCACTAGAAGGTATAGACGCGATACCAGTACACGGATACGCGGTCGTTCAAGATGGTCGCATTGTCCATATTCCATACCCTGACGGACGAGAAGGACGAAGTTTCCACCATGGACTATTCGTGCAGGGACTGAGGGAACATGCAATACGTGCAAAAGGCGTGGACGTCATTGAAGCAACCGTAAACGAACTGGTGGAAGAGGAAGGGAGGGTCGTCGGTGTAAAGGCTACGCGTTCTAGCGGGAAGGAGAAGGAGGTTTTTCGCGCAGACTTAACAATTATTGCAGACGGGTGCTTCTCGAACTTCCGTAGTATCGTCCAAGGTCCATCTGCACGCCCTTCAAATACGAAGTCGCATTTCTGTGGTGCGATACTCAAGGACGCACAGTTGCCGATATCGCAGCACGGCACTGTCGCACTCGTACGTGGCCACGGACCCGTTTTGCTATACCAAATATCGGAACACGATACCCGCATGCTCGTAGATGTCAAAGGTCCCGTACCATCTGACTTGAAGGTTCGTTCGTTTTTTGCCGTTCATAGTTTGCATGCGCTCAAGACCCCCCAGAAACATATCATCACTGAAATCTTACCTTCCCTCCCTAATCAACTACACGAGCCAATCCGTGCTGCTCTTTCTGCTGATCGTGTTCGCCGCATGCCTAACTCATTCCTACCGCCTGCCCCTCAGACGCACAAACGTGGTGTCATCCTTCTCGGGGACGCCTGGAACATGCGCCATCCGCTAACAGGTGGCGGTATGACCGTTGCACTGTCCGACGTATACATATTTTCCCAGCACCTTGACAAAGTAAATGACCTACTGGACTGGAGCCAGATGAAAGGCGTCCTCGACAAATGGTGGTGGGAACGCAAAGGGCTGGCTGCGACTATCAACATTCTGAGTATTGCCCTTTATGACGTATTTGGGGCTGATGGCGAGTGTTTGACTGTCTTCCAAGATGGGTGTTTCAAGTATTTCGAAAGGGGAGGGGAATCCGTCCGTGGTCCAGTATCATTGCTGAGTGGGTGAGTAATTTCCCAGTTACGATTACCATGTTTTGACCGCCGACCTAGAATTGCACCTTCAACCTCGCTCCTTGCATACCACTTCTTCTTTGTGGCATTTTATTCTATATGGGCACTCTTTGCACATCCTCGACATATACATGCGCCTCGTGCAAATAGCGAATCGCATACGAATGGCACCCCCGATATGACCGGGAATGGTGGAGTGCACCCTGACGAAAAACGCTCGGACATGCATATCATGCAAATCCCTTCAATACTAGATTACCCTCGACTATTCTGGCTGAGCTGTAGAGTCGTACGTTCCACTACTTGATCTAAGTTAGTGATACCGGCTGACGTTTTTATGTAGTTATGGACAGCATGTGTGATATTTGGACCCCTATTGTGGACAGAGATTCGTTGGTGGTGAGCTTGTCGTTTAGAGTAGAACGATCCAGGACAGTTTCTGTATTTTGGAGTCATCATACATGCTTGTGGCACCTAATCGTGTGGAGGTACAGCTGTGAATAGTATTCTGATGCGTTAAATAATGGCTTGTTAACTTCTGATCTCCTACATAAGTCTGTTATTAACTTAAAAACGGACGTGTGGTGTACAGTATGCAATCACTGCCCACAGGATCCATAATTTATGAGCTGTCATGCTATTTCGGTCGCTCCTCAATTCGTCTAGGGTTATCAACGCGCATGTCGACTACTGTTCCGTATCCGCTCCCCGTAATACCAGAATATCCAGGGCCTGCAGGTATTACTATTGACGATGGCAATGAAAGGAACAAGGACGAAGACGTACGCAGGACAGCCTAAGACGATTGCCGCGACTGCCAGAATGGTATCGCCCTTCCCGAACCCGAGTGCGGCATACATTGCTGGAGCAAATAAGGGAAATCCAAAGCCTGCCAGTGACCTCAAAAAGGCGACGGCAGCAATCGCTGAGCGTGAAAGATTTGAGAAGAGTTGCACGGGAACCGAATTATACGTACCAGAAGCGGCATGAAGCGGAAAGCATTCAAGGAGATATGTTTGGATACACTGGAAACCCAGAATAGTGCCTGCTCCCACAAGTGCCATACCCTGTCAAAACCATCAGTAGAGAAACAATACTATGTAGGAGAATCAAATCAACAATATCTGGAGCTATCCAATGAGTATGTGCTTCAGAGGTCCAGCCCATAATCAAGCACCCTATTGGAAGTAGCAGAGATCCGGGAACCATAGCAGCTGATGGTAAATTGAGCGAGCACTCAAGAAAGGGGGCAATAGAACAATACAACGAACGCAATCTGAATTCTGGCTTCCCAACTCCACCGTTTTTAGTCTTGAGATAGATGTAAACCTTGTCCGTCGTTTTCGCATTTAATTGGCACGCCCCGACCAACCCTATGCCAAGTGCAATGTAATGAAGGCCGGCGATTCCCGTCGACTGCTGGTATACACCCTGAAAGATCGATGGGATCGTCGTCAAAAAGACTGAGAGACTCTGTGAGATCACGTCTGTCGAAGAATAGGTGACTCACGATAAAGTAACCCGTACAGATACGCCATGTAAATGCCAAGGAGCTGTACGATCGGCTCGTGTGCGAAGAGTGCAAAAGGGCGACTGAGCGATTTGGCCATGATAGTCTGCCAGCTATATGAACCACCGTCATCTTGTAAGTTATAGAAATTGTAAGAGGACTTACGAGCGATCCTGACTAAAAACGGTGCAGACTGCTCGTTGCGGCGCTTTTTCGGCATCCATCGATCTGCGAATCCGCTCTGCCTTCCTTTCCAATAAGATGGGTTCGTAAGCTGAACAGTGCTGATGAGGACGAAGAGCGAATCACGACTAATCAGTGACCCACTCTCTTGAAGTGTAAACAATCCAACGATATGAACAACTACATCCACAATGGACGTAGACCAAAACTGTCAGAGAAATAAGAATAATCCTCCATTCGTGAAAGCATCACATACCACCCATCTCCAGGTCGAGAGTTCAGCAATCCTGGTGAAGATTTAGATATTGCCATTGAAGTTGGAATAGCCACCAACCAGGCACCTGTGATAGGTCCCACAACAGGTCCCAATAACGGAGCTAAGGCGACAATAGCAACAGCTTGTCCCCTTTCTTCTGGTACCCAGCAGTCCCCAAGGAAGCCGCCGCCAATCTGAAGAGGTTAGCCATTTAGATCAAATCCTTTCCATTCAACAGATGTAAGCTTTACCGACAAAACCGCGCTGCCTCCGATGCCCGCAAGAAATCGGAAGGCAAGAAGCTGGGATTCTGACTGTGCAAATCCACATCCAATATTCCATGCTGCCGATTCATTTCAAGAATGGGGATGAAAATATAGATCAAGCTACTTATAAAGAGCACATACCAAGGTACCATAAATTTGACAATTGCAAAACACGCGACCGTCCGTAAATCTCACTCAATGGACCCAGAAACAATGGACCCATCGCTGGTACGTAGTTTGGTGATCAGTGGGGTATCCAGCATCCGACAAATTCGCTTACCAAACGCAAGCACAAAGATGGATGTTGTGAGGGCAAGTACAACATCGTTGTTAATCCCGAAGGCGGAAGCCACTTGGTTGGTCGCGGGCGCGATCATAGAGGAAGACACTGGACTAATGAAACTAAATGCTGATATGATTAGTGTCGCAGCCCATTTGCGTCTATAACTCCAGCTGTGCAAGAACTATAAGCCTGATAACCATTTTGCTCTGCTCTGCACACGCAACGCACTTTTTAGGATTTTGAGGGTCATCTGGGCCCTCCCAGTCAACAATCAAAACATCTGTACCATTCGTTGCCGCAAGCAGCTCGCTGTTATACGGCTTCTGAGAATGACTCTGTTCTGCAATTTGATGAACTGAGTTTAGCGTACGATCGCCTTGTAACGTCAGTGTGGAAGACACAGAGTGTAGTATGCCATCCCGCCCGTCAGTCACAATCTGATGGACTGAGTTTGGCGCGTGATCGCCTTGTAACGTTAATGTGGAAGACACTGAGTGCAGTATGTCATGCCGCCGGTCAGGCATAGATGCAGAGGTGTTGTCTGTGGCGGACATGCGCGAATGACATCTGTATGGTCCCTTCCCGCCCTACTTATAAGCAAACGCAGGAGTCGCTTGATATGGACTACGGCGACGTCACTCACTATAATGCGCAGTTGAGTACACAGGCTTTAGTCGTTACTGTGGTACTTACCTTCCCCTCGGATTTGAGGTCATGCACTAGTTTGACACATACCAGCTTACCGTAATGCCACCGGCGTCATCGGGGGACACTGTTGGCCGATAGTCCACTGACTATAGATGACGGAATATTGTACGGTCATTAATTGCTCCTTGAAACACCATCACTCCTTGATCAACACAAAACATCTCACGCATTCAATACGCCCACTATGACACTGGAAGGATGTTGTTATCACCACATGTACAGATAGTTTACCCGCTTCACCTGCTAAATTGGTGCCTTACGAGACGGCGACGGTTGGAGGATGGGTCATGTTTTATCGACGTCTATTTGGGTGATTATTGCTTACTGAAGCCCATTGATTCGGGATGTAGCCTTAGTCATTTCGGTTGAAAAGGCTATGCTTGTTTCGCATGATAGGCAACAATCTGCTCGTTCAGTTTTGTTACGAAAGAAAGCTTGAGACTGCGAATGTGTCCACCAGGCTCCACCTTTGTATTCGACTATAAACTGTCTGCTCGTGTCCGCATCGAGCAGCGATATGATCTGGGCGGCCGACATGATTGCGATATACAATGTTCCGGCTTGTGTTTGACACCTTAGGCCTCAAATTGGGCCACTACCAAGTGGCAGACTTGAATCACTTGATGCTGGTTCTAAAAATGACACAGGTCTGTGTGGGGAGGAGTCTGATATCCTAAGGCAACAACGTACTTGGCACAAACATGCATCCCACTGTCAGGCTCGCAACAGAACATGGGCACAGGATTTCAATTTCTTTTACTCCTCCATTACAACCTTTGTGCGCTCGGGCTTTGAGACACTGTATTGCTCTGATCAGTCTTTTCTGAATCAGTCTCAATCATCCGAGTGGATGACATGGGTGGACCCACCTCCCCTCAAGATGTCATAGGCGCTATTAGGAGCATCCCGCCCGCTGTTTCTTCATTCCCACCACCCAACCCTCACCAACCCAATACCACTGTGAGTCAGCAGCGTCATCACCTCGCCATGTGTTGAAGCATGCATCAGCGGTGCTGATGGAGTGGATGAATGCTCTGAATAAAGACTAGCGGGAGATTTGGCGCTTACAGGCTGAGGGTGCGCTTAGAGGGCCGGATATATACACTTTGTCACCCAGACTCGGAAGAACGATGTATGCACATCGTCCATTTTGAACATTAGGAAGGATGTATGCACTTCATCATTCCCTAAAGGCACTCTAGCAACACTCCTGGGAAGTAGCTGAACGTCTGCGAACGCCTTCGTAAGGTTCCGAGCTGATTTGAACAGGAGTAGTCGGTGCTGGACGCCTCAACTTTGGATGCATACGTCTAGATATGCAACAGAAAACGCACCACAATCCGACGAAAGCGGCTATGCCAGAGGTGCCTTCATATTTGGTTCTCGGGGCTATCAACGGTTGTAAGTTTGGTGGCATAGGTGAGGGACGAGAATACTACTAGATAGAAGATGACATACTTTGCAAAAGATATCTGACTCTTTACGTTGTCGAGCACGCTCGGGACGCGAGTTAACGCGAAGGTATATCGAGCCGTTTAACACAAAATGCAATACAAGTGTAGAGATGGACTATGTACATAATATTGGCGAGCGGTTGTTTTTTAGTCGACTGACTTCAACAACAAACAAAATAGAGGCCCGCCAAAACTTGGCCATAACATTCTACAACTTTCGCGTGAGAAGCGTTCGAAGGCGCTGGCGAAAGATCTACTGTTCCTCTTTGCCAATGCCAGTGCATGGAGAAGCTGTGACCAAACACTCCTGAGTTTTGGTCTCAGCTTCTCCATGCACTGGCAAACACGCTGTCTTCAGATGTTCTAATTCTGTAAGTGACATGTTCGTCGCGCATTGAACCAAGATCTGAATATCCCTACAGCGAAAATGCACTGTTCATCATGCCACGGGCTCCGAACGTAGCGACTCAGCCGTCAAATCTCATTGATAGACATACGACTCTTCTTGCTGCACATGCCATCTTTTCTACGCCTAGACATCATTCAGACAGATCCAGGACCAGCTCGCGAAACGAGGAAGACAAGGATGAATCGATGTACTCTGCAGACTCTGACTCGTGCGATGGTTCACTTGACTCACTTGACCTGCCCTTACAAGCGCACATGCTTCCGGGTCGAGGGACTCGAGGCAGACGCCTTTCCTCTGTGGTGCCAGTCTTACTAGTCGCCGACTTCCGTAATATCTTTCCCCTACTTTGCAGTACTCTTTACCAAAGACACGTGTGGGGGATCTGACAGCCTGTGGTCGGCCTGTGCTGTTCCAGCACGGGTACGATTGCGACGGCCATCCTTTGGGTGGCTCGACTCCGATCGGTCAGAGGAAGGCCGCATCGCAAGTCCGAAATCAATGTATATTTTTCGATATTAACCCTTCCTGAAGCCTACAGCGCACCTCGCTTTAGCAGCAGGTGTCCGCCTAGATCCCTTGATGGGGGTGTTTGATTTCACTGACACCTGTTCTGCCATCAGCCTCGCGCAATTCGTTTTGGGGTTGCGGACTCATTTTGATATTAAGGGCGCCATCACGATGGAAGCAGTCGATTCTCTGAAGATCTGATTTACCTGACTTCACACCTCAGTTTAGGGGACAATTGGACGAACGAGTGGCATCCTGGAACCGCCAGGTACACGTGCAGACGAGTTCTAGGTACGGGTTTTTGATGGCAAGCTCCTATCGTCAAGGATGAACAAGTTCACGGCACAAATATTCGGTCCATTATTCGACTTATGTCGCACTCATCAATACACAACTAACTCGAAGCTTTAGGTTGCCCCAAGAGACCTGCGCGACGAATGTGAAAGGACGGTAAGTTTGCTTTAATTACCTTCTTATTTTGCCTGCAGAGGAAGAGGGTCTCCTTCAAGAACTTTTCGGGAAGGATCAGTCCATCGCCACAACCGCTATCTGAAGTTAGGAGTTCGACCTCGTCGCGTGCAAGCCCATATCCAAACTCGCAGTGTGGAGCCTGCTTCTTGGCTGACTACTGTTCAACGACCGTTTCTCGTCTCCAGATTTACCGCTTTGTCCGATTCCGGCCTTAAGGGCAGTGTGTCAATAATATCCAATTGGTTGTTTGAACCCCACGCGTTCACAGTCGGTTGTATTTCAGTCCGCTCTCAGGAACAAGCGAATAAGACCGGAATTAACGCAATGGTCAAAATATATGATCAAATGACGGCGTTTATCTGGTCGGACAGCATTTTAAATTATAGTGAGTGTGCAAGATTGCCTTTACTACTACTTCTCATCACGCCGCGCGCAGCTCTCGAATGCCGAGGTAGATAGCTTTGTATCGGGCATCAGAACAGAACTATGCGACACGAATGGTGGTCCCAACTGTCAGTCCAGTGCAATCGATGTTCCCGCGTCGGAGGATGTCGAGTTTATTTCATGTCGGATCTCTGTACTGTTGCACGCTATAAAAGGTGATCGCCAATGTGATGATGTCGCAAAGTTGCACGGCGGCAACGGAGGGCACGGAGGATTCGGGCCGAAGGTTCGGGAGGTAGTAGAACGTGATACCCTTGTTTTTTGTACCCAGTACCAATGTTTTTTGTCAGCGCTCCGCTGCACTCACATTCGGGTCTCATACAGGGACCAACCAACATGTACTCGGTCCTCGCGAGTCAAGCTCAGGTTCTATCCAGAAAGTTGTTATGTGGTCTTCGAATTATGATGAGTTATGATCTGAACCCTCCCTCAAAATTCTCCGCTGCTGTCGCTGAATTCTGAATTCCAGCCTGAGTCTGAAAATCAACAGATACGATAAAGATGGCATATATATATAAGTATTTCCGATCATGAATCAAGAAGTCTTCCCAAGCAGGTGAGTACTCTCGGCTTGTCAGTTCTGCCAGTGTGAGCCATCATCTGCTGGCATGCTAGTAGGCATGCCGCATCAGCTGTCCAGCAGTGTCTTATCCGAACGACTAGTCTAGTCACATCGCGCCCCCGCCGTCACTAGGCGCTGCATAACAACACACGGGCCATCCTCCATACAGTAACACGACCAGCTTGGACCATACCATTTCTCGATCTCACGATCTTTCTCCGGTGTATACCAGAGAGAGATGAGCCGAGGCGAGACGCCGTGAGACAACTACAACAGCTATCAAAGAGACGACGTTCGAACATACGAAATAAAAGTGCGTAGGCTATACCTATGATACAAACAGACGCTCACGAAACTGAGAAAGAAGAGAAAAGCCGATATGATGTAAGTACTGATGAACTATGAAAAAGGAAACTAAACCGAAAGTCAGCAGAGTTCATAACGGGCTTCCTTAACGTGATATTCTCATCAGGCTATAACCTTAACCAACTGTCTCTGTCCTCATCGACATACTACCCCTCCATAAACAAATTTCTGGCCGAAAGGAGGAGGATGTCATTGACAATAACATCACCTCCGATGGCGGCGGGCAGGCATGGAAGTAGCCAATATTCCTTTGCTGGTAGGTGGCGGGCAACAAAGAGTCTGATATTAATATCTTTTGTGAGGCGCATCTGCGAGTGGCTGACTCCGCTTGAATTTGCCGAGCCTGCCGAAGGGTACCCACCCAGACTCCGAGTCCTTCCTGGAGTCTGTGCAGACTTGTACCCTGACCAGCCAGGACTCTGACATTCATCCGCACGTCTCTCCATTCGAACCTTGCCTCATTTGGATTTGTCTTTCTCGCCCGGATTGTTAACCATCGCTTCCCCCCTCAGTCATTTATTTGAAATGTCAGAGATCATGGGTCCTGCAGCTGCTGCTTTGGCATCGCTACGCCCTGGCGACGTAATTTTCCTTCAGTCACTCCCTAAGGCAGAACTTCATGCTCACCTTAACGGATCTATACCTATCAAAACAATAATGGAACTTGCACAGCAATACTCGCCTTCCAGTGCACAGACAACTGAGGTCGCAGGCACTATCGAAAAACTCATGTCTGGAGTCATCTTGAACGAAATATCTGACTTTTTCTCTCTGTTCCCCGCTATCTATGCTCTGACATCGACTCCGGAAGCAGTCGCGACCGTTACTCGCGCAGTCCTCCAGTCGTTCCTGAACCCCACAGGTGATGGCGCGGAAAGCCCTCAGTGCGCGTACCTTGAACTACGGACTACACCTCGCGCGACGACGCACATGACGCGAGAGAGGTGCCTCACAGCTGTGCTTGATGAAATAGAGATGTATCCTGCTACTCAGGCCGCCCTGATCGTGTCCGTCGATCGTCGCATGAGTGACTTTGACGTTGAAGAATGCGTTAGTCTTGCTATTGAAATGAAGAACAGGGGCAGAAGAATTGTAGGTATTGATGTATGTGGGGATCCACGCAGTGGCGACATGCAATCTTTCACTCAGCACCTATCAAGAGCCAAGGGTGCCGGTCTTGGGTTGACCGTGCACATCGCGGAGGTCTGTGATATTCACTCTGGTGTATCCGACTCAACGATGATGTTCGGATTTGTAGTGCACGGTGAATACAACTGAGGATTCTCTGGCACTCCTTAGTTGTCATCCAGATCGACTCGGACACGCGACACACCTTTCAGATGAGCTCAAGGCTTTGTTTTTTGCGGATATCCCGCAACCTGAGGCGGAGTGCGGCTCATTGTCTAAGTGTGCAACGAGCACAACAAACCATCACACATTCCCCGGACTCAGAGATCCCTCTTACCCTCTCCACCCCAGATTTCAAAATCTCAAAGAGGGTTATTTTCTGCGCTTCGTTTCAGATAGCACTGAGTCCGAGGAGGCGAAGGCGCAGATGTCTTTCTGGGCCAATGCGGAGAAATTCGAGCGAGTTGCGATTAAAGATATTGAAGAGATGATCAAACAAGCGGAGTCGCCCAATAACGCGCGCGCGAACAGACAGTACAAGCCATGCGTTGAGATATGCCTAAGCTCCAATCTTCTGTAGGACCATGCATTGACTCTGCGAGCTATCGAATCTAATCGATTGTTTCATTTAGGACCAAAACTGTCACATCCCTCGACGCGCATCATATTCACTATTATCTGAAGAACGACCATCCTATCGTCATCTGTGTAAGCACGCTATCTTACGTGTCGTAGGCTCTTTCGCCTGACGTTTTGCATTGTCAATAGACCGATGACACACTCCCTTTCAGAACGTCTTGCCTTGGAGAGTACTCTTTGCTTCTAGCGCAGCCTCCGCTAGGCCTTGGCTTGAGAAGAGATGATGTAGCTAGAATCGCGAGGATGGGCATGGATGCTGCGTTTTTGAGACCTCGTGATTGAACTAGATTTCAGTCTCGGGTACGACGTCGAATTTAGATGGGATAGATCCCGACTCTAGAATACTGCTCGTGTTTACAAACCAGGACGGCACATGGTCCGGCCTGTGAAGATGTCAAGTTTATGTACGATACCTGCGAAATGGAACAGAAGTGCCACCGGCCTTTTACTTTTAGGACTCCGCCTTACCAGGTGGGTGGGCCTATCACTTCCCTTGATGTGTTCATCAGTACGAGAAGCAAAAATGGTGCGTTTAATGCATGATCATTCCGCTCGTGAATTGTTTTTGATATAAGAAATATTGGAAAATAATACAACTGCACAGCAAATAGTTGCCATGAGATAGAATGCGACATTAGATTCCTCGTCCGCCCGTTACCTCCAGCGTATGGCCAGTCACGTACGACGCAAGCGGTGAGGCGAGGCTAGACAGACTATCAGTTAGCTAGGTACCGAGATAGAGGCTGAAACGTACAAAAGCATGCCTGCGGCCGCCTCGTCAGCGGTGGCACCTCTCTGCAGAGGAATATCAATGAAAGCATTAGCAGTCTGAGCAGCAGCGCGCTGCTTCGCTCCAGGAATGCCCAGTGCAACCTTCTGACCGTCGATCTCAATGGTTGCACCGTCCTCTTTTGCCGCTGTCAACCTGTATCCTGTCAGGTGCAATAACGGGAAATTTCGGTATGTCATACCGAGTGTGCACGAGGCCATACGCAATGGTATTCGCACGGACACCAAATGGTCCCCACTCCTTTGCAATAGTCTTAGTGAGACCTACAACTGCAGACTTTGCAGCAGCGTAATTTGCTTGGCCAACATTTCCATGCAGACCGGACGTCGAAGAGACGTTAATGATAGAACGGTTTTCTGGCGTGTTGCTCTAGGAGCTTAGTCATTGCACAGGAATGAGTGGATTAAGTGCGCTCGAACGAACCTTGACTCGGAAATAAGGTGCAGCAGCACGAATGAGGCGGAAAGGTGCACGGACATGGATTTTCATGATGATGTCGTACGTCTCGTCTGGCATGGTGTGGATCATCTTGTCGTGTGTGAAACCAGCTACATCATATGTCAGAACAGAGGGTACTTTACGACCACCTCGAGAACACTGACCATTGTTCACGATGTGGTTAATCTTGCCATACTGCCTAGAGTGCGATCAGAAATGAGGCCCCACTCGTATGGCGCAACAGCACTCACTTTACAGTTGCGTCCACAATTGTTTGTGGGAAGGCGTCTGCGCCAACATCTCCTGCGACGTATATTGCGTCACCACCTGCAGCCTTGATCTCGTCCACTACAGCCGCAGCCTTCTTGGCATCAATACTAAGCAGAACAACTGGTTAGACTTTGTAGGTCTGGAGCGCATTCGGGACTCACTCGCTAACTACAACCTTGGCACCTTCCTTTGCAAACAGCAGGGCTGCGCTGCGCCCGATACCCTATAAAGTCATGGGTTCATTAATCTTATCTCCCCCTCAATCACAAAAACTCCTTGCCTGTCCGCTACCTGACAGTACGTGGCCACATTAGTGTCTAGCATCCCAAGCATCATGCAATATAACACAAACTCACCAGTGATTATAGCTACCTCTCCGGAGAGAAGCCCGCGTCCGTGTGCATTGCTGAGGTGACCAGATACCTGTGCGAGACGGCTTGCCATAAGTATATCGTTGGGAAGTTGGTGAGTGCTACGTAAACAATTGCTTACAAGCCGCGAACTCGAACTTTATATTCGGCTCGGCTATGGCCATTCCCGAAGCCAATAACTTGTGAAATCTGGGGTATGTGCTAACATCTATTCACGTTCGCGAGAGTTTGGGAGCCCGAGTTCATCACCGACGTTGTGATCATTGATGCTTTGGAATCGTGATACAGATCTATTTCACATGTCCTGCAATTGCCGGAATTCGAACATTGTTCGAACACAGTAGCAACTCAAAGACCTGTAGTCTCTAGTAGAAGCAAGATGCAATTCAATGAGCCTGATCGCTCCGAATCATAACCTACTACATAGTATAAACGACCTGAGTTCGTACAATACTTGGCTAAATATCTGCTATGACATACATATATCATGCGTGCGCAATTGTACAACATCGTACACGCGTCAAAACATGGATGATGATTGATTGCCCTTGCACTGATATTAACGATATCATAGCTGATCCAAGTCTCCTTGTCGTCTCCGTTTAGCCAGGCGTTGGTGGGGCACCGTGGATGCAGACGCGGAAGTCTTGGCTGAACTAGGATTAGCCACTCTTTGCGCGTGCCTCGCAGCTCTCGCAGAAGACCCATTGACAAGACCCATGAAGAGCGCGTCTGCATCGGCCTTAGGATCCCATATGCCATCCATCTCCACATTAGCAAGTCTGCCAAGATGGCGCTCTGCCTTTAATAACAGAGCCTCTCGTTCCTCATCCGTCTCAGCATCTATGCGCAGGGCTCTCAGAGTCCGTGCGACATACTGACAGGCGGTGTATTTTCGCATACTATTTTCCTGTTCTGAGGCTGGCGTAGCGCGAGGAGTAGGGAGATGAATAACTTCGTCAAGTTCTTCGCGGATGTCCTCGAGTTGCTCGTCTCGTCGTTTGAGGTTACGTTGGAGCCTTGCAACCTCTTTCTCCTGTGCTTCCAAGGCAGATTTAAGTCGTGCAATCTCCTCTTCAGCGTGATCCAATTCGCTTGCGAAAACAACCGGAATCTCTTCGAATTCCTCTTCGATCCCAGCATTGATTCCAGCAAGTGTAATAACTGTGGGTGCTGGATTAACATCTGGAAACACCGGTGGTTGAGGCTGAACGTCTCTGACGGGTGGGTTATTCACATCAAGTGATGGCAGGCGCTCTGCTACGGAGGCGGGTGGTGAACAAAGAATACTAGGCGCCTGTTCGTTGGGTAATACATCCTGTATGGTGGCATGAGAGCCTTTGGGAACGACAGGCGAATGGTGAATAGCAGCTTCAGGCATTGGATCGGGCTCCACCAGGTGTGTTCTTTTTTCATATGCACCCCGGCCAGCAAAAGGTGGAAGTTTGATTGTCAAGCCGGTAGAAGCATTCTGGGGTAGTCGCGGTGGATTTTGAATGGTGGAAGAGTGGGCCGGGGAAAGAGGCTCGAGGTTCAGGGTAGGGACAGAAATGATTTCCGAGGGACCCGGTTCTTGATTATTCTTGGCTCGCGCTTGTCCAGGTGTGGACTTGCGTGCTATACGACGAAGGTTTTTTTCGGTGGTACTTCTCCATAGCTTGCCGGAAATTGGCAGTTTGAAAGGAGAGGCGTCCGCCTGCTGCGCGAGCCCCTCGACCTGTTCAACCGTCAGCTGAAGCACTTCAGCCGACTTTTCAATTTGAAACTGGCGTTTTCGTGGACATGGTTTGGCCCTTGAACGTGCACATGGCATACAACGCAACGAACCCTGTTGCGGTGAAGGGTAGCACTTGCGTGATTGTGACACACACGCTGCACACTGCAAAACAGAGAAATTCGTGAGCTTTGAGCTGGGGACACAAGTTCAGTTTCATACCGGAGGTTGTTTTTCAAGCCATTCCACGATGACATGCAGCGGCCATATCATTTGCCAGGCCTCGCGAAGTTTTGCCATCAGTTCCGAGTTATCTGTGTCTGCCCTATCTTCCAATAGTTCATCGACTTCTCGTTCCTCGTCTACTCCCATTATATCCATGGTTTCATCGTGATACACACTTCCCGTCGCAGTTTTGGGCATGAGAAAAGTGTCTAGCAGTGATCGATGATCAGTCGTCGATGTGGAATCAGAGTGGATATGTGTGCGAGGTGAACGGCTGTTTTTGTCACGTGTGCTACGCATCTTCGGTTGCGTCTCGGTTAATTCTTCGCTTGGCACTGGCTACTGATTCATCATTCCATGACTTGAGAACAAAACGCAGTTGCCGCAATCATGAACCTCCTCTACCGACGAGGCAGACTGCCAGCTGTAACAGGATCCGCAAGCAACTTTTACTGAACCTAACGGCGAAGTATTTGGAATAGCCGATTTCCTCTACTTCGAGTCATCAGTCTGAGGGAAGCTATTGCAAGACTGTCCTACATTCCAGTCTCTCTCTGCGTTGTGGCGGCGACTGGAAAGACTTGCATTCATTTCGTGGTAGCTCGCTCTGATATGCATGTTGCCCTACATCTCTGTCGAACGCATCCTGGAAGGCAATACTCTTATACAGAGTGACAGCGTGTAGTGAGGTCATGTCGCATTATCTCATATAAGGCATATCTTGCGTGGAGCGGTGGTATCGGCGAGGGACACTATTCTCTTGGAACAGGTCACACTGGCAGCTGTACTGTGCAGAGTTTTGCGACGTCTGGCGTGTGCACGATCCCATAGCATGAACAGCGCAATGGGCGTTCGTTTTGGCAAACCAAACCAAACCATCAAGAAACGCATTTTCTATTCGGTATGAACTCCAACTACATCTTTCGTATCCTCCAAGGAAGTCAATTACGAATGACATCATATGGGGCAGACCGGTCTGCCAGTCTTTGAAAAGGACGACGATACGTCTGGCGAGTGTTCAATTTCCTCTACTACATCGTTTATACTTAGTACAATTATTATAAGGTTGACCTAAAACGAATCTCTTCTCAGCCCAGCAGCTCACAGCCTCTCTTTGTGTTGTGATAGCGGACCTATTGCAAAGGCGCCCAAATGGCTAGTGCACGTTTGCATATATAAATGCTATCGGAACAACATAATGGCGCGCCAGATGTTCGGTGCAGAATTCTGAAATATCGCGGCACCTGACCTAGGCACAAAGCTAGCGCAATCTCTGATCACCGGTATAAGTCGAGGCCTCTGATCATCCTAGTGATTTCGCTGTGCCATGTTCATCCCCAAGGTCCCTACCAAGGATTCGCCTGATTCGTTTGAATTTTGGTGGAAAATGACCACCAGCGCATTTCTGGTTCTTGCGGGGGGTGTCTTCGCTGGGTGGGTCATGTATTGAGTCCAGCAGATGTTGATCCGATTGATCTCGACAGATTATCACTTGGTCTCATGGGGCTTGACGAACTTCATCTCAGTGTGTTAGCCACCTCGTCAGAAGAAAAGACGGAACGGGCAAATGCACAGATTGGTGCGTGCGGTATCTGACAGGTGTTGCCCGACTTTCAGATGATGGTGGTCAGTGTTGAACCTCTTGCAAAGAGGTCGCCATTGGGTACTGGTGGTAAGTCTATACCCGCTCTCCATTCTTCTCATTCTCAAGCTCGTTCAAGGTGCTTCTTCTCAGCAACGTGGTTCGTATCATTGAGTATATTTGATTTCGTTTTGCGTAATGAGGGTCGGGTTTTAGATCATCAATGAGAGCTTGCCCATCTTTCTTGATAGCGCGGTGGGTACATTATCAGCCTAGCCCCTCTCGGTCCGGAGCAGATAGCCTTATCATCAATCAGATTGGAGGAGGTTTGCTTGCTATAGTAATTTCAACTACTGCCATCGGTAAGTAGCAAAATTCACGCATCAGGTCCAACTGACCGGACCGTCTTCAGTTGTATTTGGGTACGCGTGCCATTCATTTTGAGCATCATGAATCATGGTTTGATGAAACCTTTCTGGACGAACAGAGAGTAAGTACAATGTGTCGCGCACCGCGGAGTTGTTTTTGACCTACGTAACAAAAGGGTTATACCTCAAGCAGTTTGCGCGAGACACGGTCTCGCCATCGGCGCACGATGTGCCCCATTTGTTTTCCTTATGATGAATCTCTTTGGTGTGTACGCGGTTTTGACTACCAGGAATTTGTACTTAAGTGACCTCTGCCTGGGCACAGCACCTGTCGCATATCCGATCGCGAAAATTCTCGACCGTACCTTAGGAGTTCACGATGCGCACACCTACAAAAAAGCTGAACTTAAATCCTTTCTCCAATTTCACCGTAATGGCCAAGAGCCTTTGCGCGATGACGAGATTGGCATTCTCAATGGTGTCCTGGAGCTCAGCAATAAGAACGTGGAGACGATCATGACTCCTATCTGTGTCAGTATTTCTGATAATCCCTTTTGGTGGGCTCAGCACTTACGGCGGGTGTTCTTCATTGCAGGATGTTGTCATGTTGAGCTCGGATACAATTCTGGACCACTCCACTATTGACGCTATGTAATCAGATAATTGCTTTTGTCTTCGCAGAAGCGCACTCACACCTCTTCAGCCTCGCAAGCGGCTACTCTCGATTTCCTGTGTACAAGCCAGGAAATCCGCTCGCATTTGAGGGCCTCCTTTTGATCAAGAAGGTGCATTTGAAGCCACACTTCGTCTGAATAGCTTGTTGACAATTGCGTGACAGCTGCTGATGTACGACCCCGCACAAGGACTCCCAGTCTCACACTTTCCTTTGTCCATCTTACCTGAGGCCCTGCCATCGATCAACTGCTTTCAAGCGCTCGATTATTTGTACGTTCTCAATGCATGGTTCTATTCGTACAAGCCAGGTGATAATGGAAGCGATTTTTTTCAGCCAAACAGGGCGTGCGCACTTATTATTGATCAGTCGGACACCTGGTTCATCTGGTGGTGGAATTGGTATAATCACTCTAGAAGGTAAAACCAATAATATTGTGTGTACTTATCGCTGCCTAACAGTCTTTATGTTTCGGTGTAGATGTCATCGAGGTATTGTATTCCTTTAGCTTTGCTAAGTATATGTCATGATGTTTCTCCTATGTAGGAAATCATTTCAGAGGAGATTGTCGATGAAACTGATCTGTATGAGGACAACCAGAGTAAGCGGCATGCCAAGCGTATGATCAATGCTACTGTCATGAGCGAGTACGTCTGTATCTCGCTATTACGGGCTTGAATATAATTCCTTCTATCTAGCATTGTTGAACTAGATAGAAGTGTATTCACGCAGATGTCCACTATCAAACCCACGCAGGTGACTTCCGTGAATATCGAGGCCGTGCCCCTCCTTGGGTCAAGCCAGGACGACTATCCTCAGGCTTATCGTTATGTGTATAATTCAATCGGTGAATCAGAACACTAGAGTCATCAACCTCCAGGACACTATGTATCCCATCTATGTCGAAAAGCAAGTTTGCTAGGCATCATTCTGTATTCTAACGTTTAAATCCTCATCAATCAAGCTTCTTGATATTTAGCTTTCTTTTCTTGGGGACCTGATTGTGATTAACGGTTGACATGTGTCTGCTTAACTCGCTTCTGAGACATATGGTATGCCGTCAGGAACGCTGGTCTGTTGGACGTTTGAGAGGAGATGAGTGGACAAGATGGACTCGAGCATGGCACGCCTCTTGAATTGGAAAGTGTTAGTTGGATATGGTTGTTACTTGTTAGGACCACAAGGTGTTATTTTCCAATCTGGAAGTGCCCACCTAATTCCGATCAGACTGACTTTTGTGTAGCCTACGAAATTAGCCAATGTAACGCTTTTCTCCCTCAAAATGCTTGCAGCGTGACGATTTCTTTCACGTGATGTCAATCGTGATGAGTGAGGCCTATTCTGGTAAATCTGCTTATGTAACATTGCAAGAGGTCCATCAACATCAGCTGGCCTTGGGGCTTACCGAACACCTTAAGGTCCTGTGAAACAGTACACTTTCAACATCGTGCGGCACACCTGTAGTTCTGTTCATCTCCTAACCTAGGTGAGTATGGGCAACATTTCAATTAGCAATGGCCTTCTTGACAGTTCTATACCAGCGTCACCACGCTGTCATGGGTGGATTTTCAATTGCAGCTATTGGATATGAAGTGGCAGATGCTCTCGAGAGGTACCAACGTCAGCACCATATTGCAGGAGTTTCGTCCTTCAAACAACTCCTGCAGTATGTCGAATCCGAGATATCTATGCCCGTTTCTCTGGCTAGACTAGAGGACTCCGCTGGCCTCAGTCGCATGTTTCTGTGCTGTTACGTTGATACCCATATCAGGGTATACGATTGCGAAGAGCTCATGGCGGTGACGGTACCACCACAGTTCACACGTGTGAAGGAAATGTTGGGTATTGACGGCGATTTGAAGAGGGTATTTGCGCCCCAAGGCACGGTGTTTTCGTACGATGTCAATGGCAGGGCGAGGGTGAAGGAACAATGCCTCATAGCAGTGATCTAATGCTCCTGATCTCAATAAATTTCGTTGTATGTTCATTTACTTCATTTTCTCCAGTGTGGTACGGTTGACTATGTGTTTTCCCCACACCACTTTGCCACTTCGTCGTCGTAGATTATGTAATAATGTAATATTATAAGTGGTATTTCGAAGCAAGGAGGACAGTAGATTCCTCAGATGAGCGTGAGACTCTGAGATGGCGATGATAACTTGGCTTCATCTGGCCAGACGACCGTGATCTGTCTCTGCACTGGATTGTGCTAGCTTTGCTATATCAACCCGATGACTCTTCTTGTCCTGACTATTTCTTGTCTTCTCAATCCTCCATCTCGTAAGTTACTATTAAGTACTCTTGTCAAACAACTTGCGTTGTCACTCGTAACTCGAACACCTCAGTATTGTTCTCATAGACTTTACTGAGCTCTGCTAGTACACAGACTGTGTATGTTGCTCACACGTTGTCACGATCCTTTCGATTCTTACCCACACATCTCCAGACAGCTATATCGAAACGATGCCATACGACCAAACAATTAAGACCGAAGCGCAGTATGCCAATAACCTCGGTTCCGGTGCAACTGAAGACAAGTTCCATGCCACTTACAATGGCATCCTTACCCACTGGTTCCCTACTTCCCACGGATACATCATTGATCATCAGGTCATGGGAGAAGGGGGGAAACCAGAATACATCATTGTACGCCACGCCGGAGGTCACCGAAACCCCCTCCTCATAGTCGAGCTCAAACGCCCCTCCAAATGGACAGCGGCTGGGAAGAGTGAGGTCTTGGATGACCTCGAAACATATATAGAGGGACGGTTTGAGCTCACTCAATACAATACTATCTACGGAGTGGGGGGTATTGGCCTAAATTGGATGGTGTGCAAGATGGAAAAGACGGGAGGTCATCAGGCTACTGAGGTACTGGGTTGGCAAGACGACATCGCCAGTGACGCATCGTACACTGCGTTCCAGACCATAGCCAATCTTGTGTATCACATAGTCTGACCATATCTTTGTAAAAACACGCTTGTTCACTAGTTTTAACGATAGCAGCGGTTTTTACATATCATATAGATATTCTTTATTTTTACGTTCCTTGCATGCCTTTTTGCAAATAGTTGTGATTGCAAATATATCAAATACATAAAAAGTTGGTTTACTACATAGGTCGAAGTGGAACTGCGTAAGGCAGCGATTGCCCAAAAGGGCGTGGACATTGGAACTTGCCGATTGGCTACCGTCAGCCTTAACCTACCACGGTGTCTTTGTGGTTTCAACAGTACGATTGTTTCAAATACGCTTGTTTCACTTGTTTCGAGACCTTTGATCGAGGCGAATAAGCTGTTACTACGTACGGGCCTAAGTAAATTTTAATGAGTCTCTTCGTAATGCTTGACATGACCTGTCAGTTGAGTGGAACATCATATCAACCTGATAGCGACTCCGAATCGCACCTTATGAGGATTTAAACACTCAGACTACCTTACAGTCATGTACCCGGGCTCCGAATGCATCGCGCCTTCGCAATCACCGAGTTGCTCACCCACATTCTCCGTGAGGTGTACAATGACGAGGGACTCAATCTCCGCCAGGGCATCAAGGACATAGCTAGGGTTTCTCAGGTCTGCAAGACTTTCCGAGATCCTGCATTGGATTTCCTCTGGAGAAATATCGACAGCCTACTCCCGCTTCTTCGCCTGCTTCCTCTTGAAATTCGCGAAGAGCATGGTGATAAAGCTCGGCTTTCAAAGGTTGTCTCGTTGGCCCGTTGCCAGCCACCTTCAGTTTACTGATTTTCCCCTAGGTTCTTGGGGACCTGAAGTCGTCAGAGCGCCAGCGTTATTTCTCAATATCCAGCCGCGTGCGCACTCTATCCTTTTCGGAGCCACGCGAACCTAGTATCCCTCGCAATTTAATAAACGATATTGCTGAGTACAATCTCTTCTTAACTCCTCGCGTTGATGTCCTTCGCCTTCGCATATCATCCGAGGCTGGCCTTCGTCTTCTCCCAGCCCTTATCACACCCGAATTGACCGATATCTCCCTCACTTTTGACGAAAATCTGTATGTTTTCGATCGCCCCCTAGAGCTTGGCGATCTCATCAAGTCGGTGTACATGACTATTTTTCGGTGTGCGCCCAAGCTTGTACACTTCTCTGCAGTTGATATGCACGAAGCACTGCCGTTGTTGTCACTTACCAAGGCCCCAGGTCAAGATCATCTGGATATGGCATGTCTTCAAAGCCTGACACATGCAGCATTCTACATAACTGCCGCTTCTTTACCACAAGTCCTCGATCTAACATCACAGCTTCGCAAGCTAGAGGACCTGACCATTCAGGCTTGCGAGAAACCTTTCGAAGAAATTCCCCGCCTCTCTTCCTTCGCGCCAGAGACATTCACCTCGCTGAAGAACGTCACGTTTGATGGCTCTCCCGATATCATCAGCCGCATATTCTTCGCATTTCCAGCCAATCGCACCATCCAATCCGCGATTCTACGGATGCACGGTTTTTACACCAATGCCGATATTGCAGTGGTACTCTTAGGGGTCGTTGCGGCGGCGTCCAAGGAGTCATTACAGAAGATTATAATAACCTCCGTGCTCTCAAACAACGATCTTGCACACTGGGATGCTGATTCTGGAATCGACACTCGCCAATTCATACTAGACATACACGCCATTGAACCTGCCCTGCAGTTCCAGAACCTCGAGATCTTTTCGGCCTGTCTTGGTGTCCCACTCTATCTCAAAGACGAAGACCATCTGCGCATCGCGCAGACATGGCGCTCTGTGCGGCTACTATACCTGTCGTCGATCGTCCAGCGTGTTGTCTTGACCCACAAACCTCCAGCCAGCATTGCTTCCCTGGTGCACTATGCACAATATTGTCGCCGCTTGAAAGCGCTTGGGTTGTGCCTCGATGCATCTACGAAAGCCAGTGTCGATGCATGCGTGGAGGCTGTAGACGCGTGCGAGGAGAACATTTTAGAAGCAAACCACAGCCTCCTATCTCCCTCGATCCAGATGCTCGAATTTGGTCCTTCGTGGCTGGACTGTAACTTCGACCCTGTGCAAATCAAATTTCTAGCCAAGGCGTTCACAAGGCTTTTTTCGAACCTAGCTGCGTGTCGTGCGTGTCGGACGGAGGAGCTCGGGGTGCCGCAAGCTGCCTGGACTTGGATGAAGGTGCAGACATTGTACGAATACATCCTTTTTACGGATCAGGGCTGCAACGTGAATACCCCACGGAGCGCGTGGAAGTTGGGGTTGTTTTCCAAGGTGTGTCGTGTGTGATTTTCTCGCTTCCGGATATTTAATTGTACCTCCAGTGGACCTCGGACTATGGAAAAGATTATGAGCGGGTGGCCCTGGCGGCCCCTGGTTCATCCTTGGAAGCTGACTTCGACGAGTACGTCCTCTTTCTATCTACGGGTGTTCACTCTCTCACATACCGACCTTGGTGTTACAGTGATCAGAATGCGGAAGCGTTCAATCAGATCATGTACAAAACAGCAAGAAATGAACTCGCGAAGATATCCAAAGAACACGAGGTCATGTGAACAATACACGCAGCGTGTGGGGTGTTGTGTCTGTCGTTAATGTGGTCTTCATCTACGCATGACAATCGAAGTGCGGTCATTTTAGGAGCACACGAGGATCCACGCCTGGTGACCATTGAATTAGTTGTTTCCGCTAATCTGGGGCCACAGAATAGTATTTCCCTATGATTGTGAGCTGAGGTTCAGAAGTGAAACAAGCCCGAGTCATTAGGCACTAGCTCCTTCAGTTTTCTGCGTAGCAGATGTTCTCGAACTTGAACCAGCCTCTCAATCTTGACTCTTGACTTGGACATCAAAACTTTCTGTTGGACTCAAACACGAAGTTGACATAACCAGCCTCACCTAGTACTGCCACGGTTTCTTAAACCGCGCCTACGAAGACGATGTAGCATATATTTCAGACACTAAAAAGAACATCCTAATATTATTTACGCCGTAGGCCACTTGTGCCAAAATACCAGCCCTCAGCACGAAAATATTATTACATCCCAAGCTCATACATATGTCACAACATCATGCCCAAGATCCTACAGCCCCTCTCCATACTTGGCCATCACGGTCCTCAATGAAGCCTCGTCTCCAAACCGCGGCTGGAAGCACGCAGCGAATGGTTTTGGGTGCGCAATCACGCCATCCACGAAGCCCGATTGGTCAATAGGGTTCTCCGGGTCCTGCGTGATCTTGAACGACCACAAGAGGAGCGCGAGATTGATGAAGACCGAGCGATTCGCTATGTGCTGACCGGGGCAGATTCTGCACGTTATTCTTCAGTAGGTACGATGTGGTTCATCAGGGAAAGACATACCTGCGTCCAAAACCGAATGAAGGGAACTTGAGGTCTTCCCGGATTTTGCCATCACTGTTGAGCCATCTCTCAGGATCAAACTTGTCAGGGTTGGGATAGACGCTCGGGTCGCGCGAGATAGCCCTGTCAAAGGGTGATCAGCGCACACATCTCGCCTAGAATGTACATCATTCGGTACCAGTGGTTGCCAAAGACGATAGCGCCCTGTGGTATACACACGCCTTTCTGCTCAACCAGCGATTAAATTCAGGAATCACGCCAAAGCATTAGAAACGTACGTATACGATGTCAGTTAGGGCACGGTGGGCGAATCCAAGAGTTGTCACGGGCCTCCAGCGAAGACACTCCAGCATGAACGCCTCGATCTGTGGGAGGGAACTGTAGTCATCGAATGTGGGAGCTATGACAACCGGGTTAAGATTTGTTGACTCAGATGCAGTTCACATGTTGACCTACCCCTGTCACGACCAATGACAATATCCAGTTCCTCTTGTACTTTCTCCTGCGCCTTGGGATAGCATGCAGAAGCCATGACGACAACCATAATCGCGACAGCAGTCGTATCTGAACCGGCGCCAAAGAGCGAACCGGCGAGATAGGCCATTTCTTCGTCCGAAAGCTTATGCGAGGACTGATTCTCAAGGAGGTACCGAGCAAATGAGGGTCCAGCTTTTCCGGTCGCCTACGAAGAACTTGTCATGTGGGTATGTAGGAAAGATGTTTAAAAGACCGACCAATTCTTTCGAAACACGATTAAGTTGATCATGGAAGAGCTGACTCTCTTCCCTTCTCCATTCCTCCAACTCGGTTGTGTATCCCGGAACGTATCTGAATATTGGGTAGCGTTCTATCAATAACGCACCAGGTCGCATGAGCATCTGGAAGCGCTTGAGCATCTTTTGGATGATGACGATCTCGGGAGCATCTGTGGCGGTGGGCGTGGACTTGCCATACGTGACACGTAAGATGACTGAAGCGGCATAGCTTGGGTTGAATGCGTAAATGATAATAAATTCAGCCATAAAGTAAAACACACCGATTCGCGGCTGCTTGGTGTCCTTTAGGGTTATCAAGGATGTCAAGGATGACATCACGGGCGGCATCCATCTGGATGGGCGCATAGGATTCTGCGGCCTTCGCTTGAAGGTGAGTGTGTGCAGCCCTGGATAATATGACTTCAGCAAAGCAGTCGCCAAAAGAAGATGTTACACAACTTGCGAAGTCTCCGGAACTGCTCTCCTGCGGGTGCAAGGATCATACGTAGCCCGCGAGACAAGATCTCTCCTGCTGCAACTGCACGGGGGCGGTCAGCTAGCAGACCACCTTCTTTCTCCATTATATCAACGGATTCCTGTGCGAGTGAGTATGTGCTCTACTATTAGTTCGGAGTCATCTTACCTGATGTCTGCCAATGATGACCATGACCTTAGGCCCGACCCGAAGCGAGATGATGGGCCCATAGGTATTAATCCATTCAGCAAATTGTTGAGATTGACTGTGATGTGTCTACTGTTAGTGGCTCAGAGAGTATTGCATGTTATGTGCTCACTTGGCTCTTGGTAAGGCGTTTCCGAACAGCCAATGTCCAGGAGGCCCAGGGGGAAGGGGCAAGCGTGACCTTGATCGTATCTTAGAACGGAAGAAACTGCCTGCCAGAACGAGAGCAACCAATGCTCCTAGAGCCTTGAATTCTAATGAAGTTGAGTCGATCATTGTTGGAGAATAGTCTATAAGCGCAAATACAGTAGCTTAGTGGAAGGGAAAACAGGGAGGAATGAAGGGCGGTAAACGCGTAGTGAAATAGTAGCTCATGTTCTATCTTATAGTTGGCAAGCTGACATTCGACCGGTGCTGAAGCGCTGATACGTGGAGACCAAACCTATTGGGTAATATTTAGAAGGCCCCGGGATCACTGATTGGGCACTCGGCCTGATATTTATCCAAGACATGACATTTGCATCGAAATGTGATTTATTTTTTTTCCGACATTTCCGACGCTCAGCGGATGCGCTTACTTATACGTTCGACAGGAATTTCGAACTCCAAAGTTATTATGATTCCTGGGCATCGTTACAGTGCCAGGAAGGATGGTCTAGGGTATCTACAGTATTGATCACAGTGATGTCTCGCGATCGTTACCGCTGCAGAGTCAACTTCATCTAACATGAGAGCTGCAACAGTGTATGGGACAATTTTCGTTGTCTGTTGTGTCACAAGCAGCACAGGAACTCACCACGGCAAGGCGGAAATCTAGTAGGGGAAGCGCGAATGTAAGGCTTTCGTCCAACTTTGGTCTGTCTTCGGCATCTTCGATGTCAGTTTTGCAAATATATGCAGGAGACACACTTACTATGGCTTATCTATGATGTTTGAACTTACTTGAATTAGACATGATTTCCGCACAGTCTGCATCGTATACGAGTCCAGACAAAAAAATTGGTCCTAGAAGGCCTGAGACGAAAATCCAGACAAATTCAAGGGCCAAGGCCTGATTTCAGACATGAAACCCCTACCTGAAATCAGGCATTTCCACCTATACTCGGGGGACCTGTCATGGATCTCTGACCGTTAGTGCGGCTTTGAAAGAGGCGTAGCGCTAGTCCAGTTGTCATGCATGTCATGAGACGCAACTAGTATGACGAATTAATGGAGTCGATGCAGTGATCCACCGCGGTGTTCGCAGTGGATATATACCTCATGTGAATTCTGGTTGGTTGACGATTTAGCGTGTTTGAGACCGTTTATTCAAGCACAACCCAATGATTGGGTTTGCGAAGAGCATTAAGAGGCATGTTCACCAGGCCTCCGAGACGAAAAAACGCAGCTTGGCTCTGCTTAGAGTCTAGAGACCAAGGATGATGCCTATGGCCACTTACTAGCAGAGCGGTTGCTAGTACTTTGCTAGTACCAAACTAGTACAGCACTTGGCGCATGATGCATGATGGGTTAGATGATGGTGCCTGTATTTAGAGGACTACTACCTTCATATATTCGTAAGTTCCCACTCTATTTTACACCGCCACCTCGTTACTTTGACTTGTTGTTCCTTCATCACGTCTCCTAGAGCCTAATGACTTTCGGCGTTACCTTACTGGCTTGGATGCGAGGGAGTCAAGCGTGTTTAAACGTCGCTGAGAACCTCTGAGAACACCCTGGAAGTAGTGATCAGTGAAAGGCCAGGACCAGTCTGGCTTATTCCTCAGGTCCCACACCTTCCCACCTGGGTCAGAGCACCGCGGATGCAGGTGCATTCATAGGTGGGTCATTTTGAGCGAAAGAGAAGCCCATCCACTGATTCCACCAAGTATCAACCCCCAACATGTAAGCATCTTCTGCTACCTTCTGTCCAAGCTCTTTTTTAACGCCGCACTTTGTTCCTTTGGAGTCTGGATCAAGTTTGACAAACGGAAATATCTTACGTTCCGACACATTGACATCCTGATTCTTTATGATAACTCACAGGCTTCGTCATGCCCCGAGTCCGTCATCCGAGCCACCCTATTACTAACATGTATGATTTGGTGCGGACTCCGGCAGTGTTCTCATTTCGTTGATTGCAACCATCTACTTACAGTCGTAACTCTGAGTCCTGAGGACCGTCCACTGATCAGCAACTAGTCTTCTTTGGCACCCAGGACGAGAGTGGGACAACTCGCAAGACAATGAAACCTGGCCTTTTAATATACGAACACTGTAAGCAAATCAATTCAGCGGTTGTCTTCTGTAACAGCCCTGGTCCGTGCTTGACACTGCTTATGACATCACCACATCCGTAGGTCGGGTGATGAGCAGTGCAAAGTCTCTAGATCGCGCCGGGACATAAGTGAAACATTAAGCGGAACGAGCCTGACTTCGACTGAGGTGCCCATCCTAATAGCGAAAGTCACATCGAACGTAACAAAATTTATGCTTCGATTCAACTAGTTCACTCGCAACAACACTATACGCAATATACATATGTCAGTGAATTCATAAATCATGACTATACTTACCAAATCGCCGTGATAGTCGACTAATAATCTGCAGCAGCCGAACTCAGTTGAGTCTCCACCAATCATATACCGCTCCCCCAGGAAAGCCTCACGCTCCAACGTAAACACAGAAGCTCCGCAGAGTTGGACTCAGGCGACCGGTCTCGAATGATACAATCTACGACAACCAAGTATTATGTGAGTCGACAGTCCGACGAACGACGTCAGAGACGCACTGCAGACCGTGACCACTGATCACAAGTTCGCCGATCCCAAGGTTCGCATGGTAAGCACGACTGAAGGCTTCTATTGTACTTAGTTATCACGTTACTGCAGTAATTCATGCCCGGTAATCGGCAACGGGTAATTCTCAACCGATATGATGAGACATTTAGTCACAGCAAGGATTCGAGGTGGGTGAAGGGTAGTACTATTATCGTCATGGGCGCAATTCTTGAAGAACATTCTGCAGCTACTAGAAAATTCTGAACCCTCCATGTGAATCATGTGGATGGTGTCGCAATCCGCCTAATACGGTCCCCCTCGCCTAAACTTCAAGACTAGGAAATTTGAAATATGAATACTTAGTTCCAAAGACGGCCAAGTGCAGCCTTCAAAGTTAAAGCGCACCATGGGGCATAGATATCCTGATTTGAACCTTCAAGTTCCTGCCTGTCCTCAAGAACACCGGGGCTGCCCGCGCGCATTTTGCCGTCGTACCAGCACCCAAATAGTACTAGTAACTTGGGCGAGGTGCTTGCCGGAAGAATGCACATCCACTCGGAGTGCCAGAAGTTCCGATTCATACCACGGATCACCAGGGATTACCGGACTAGGTTTTGCTTTAAGTTGTTCGATAAGTATTCAATGACCATTACGATCGTGAACCTTGTTTGACATCCAGGTCGCGAAGGTAAAAAAAAGTAGAACACGGAGGTTTTGATTTCGAATTCGACGGCATTCGCCAGCATCCGCCTTGTGCCTAATAATCAAACGTCCCAAGACATCCCACTACCCCGAACTCGGACCTCTCCACGCTGGCCCCGTGCGGCCATGATGGCGAAGCATTTGCCAAGCTCCAATAATCATACGACCATGTGGTTACCCTTAGATATGCATTTTCATTAAAGTTAATCAATTCTCGTTGTATACGAGAGCTCTCGACCGCGGAGCCTATATCGTTTATGCGACTTGCCGTAGGCCAAAGTTGTGCGGCGTTTTATGTTATTGCATCCGAGGGTGAACCCTTGAATTATTTGCGACAAGCGGGGCCACCTCGGTCGGAGGGAGTCTGTCGAAGGATAGTCAAAAAAATACTAGAACATATTTCAGGATTTGTAGGATGACTGGTTCGACATCAAGCTGTGCCGCACCGTTCCTTGTTCAAGAATCGGAAATAAGTACTACAGCATCTTATCTCTAGACTCTGAGCCAAGTTATGGGAGGTGCTTACGTACATACAGTAGATCGAAACAGCGTGTGAAATATCAATAAGGCAGGGTCGGGGTATATAGACGCTAGCTGTCCTACTTAGTTCCTTACTACCTTCAAGATCGACAGCGAGCCACCAACTTTCATTCTCCCTTTCATTCTGGTTTTTTTCTTCATCCTGTCCGATAATGCGCTTT
Organism: Suillus weaverae; assembly: GCA_016767475.1. Taxonomy (NCBI): domain Eukaryota; kingdom Fungi; phylum Basidiomycota; class Agaricomycetes; order Boletales; family Suillaceae; genus Suillus; species Suillus weaverae. The sequence goes on along the minus strand of MU179356.1, from coordinate 58,175 downwards.
GTAGACAATCCAAAGATTGTCCGTCAGATCCGTTGTCTATTGACAGCGATGACCTCGAGGCTCCATGCGAAACGGTAAGTGTTTCATGTGTCGATGCGTGGTAGAACTCGACGAGGGTGGATCGTATTCCCTCAGTAAAGTTGACCAACCACCTGTGTAATTTATTTGTCTTCTAGATTGTCTAATGTTTCCTGTTACAGACGAAATAACTTCTGTGACACCCCCCGGATATCATTCATTCATTCGCCCGCACTTGACCTTCCGTATCTACCAACGGAAATATGGCTCATGATTTTGCGGGAAGCCACAACTATGGACTCAGATCCTCTCGACATCTCCCTTGGTCTATCATTTCTGGAAACCCCATGTGAAGTCGCAGAATACCACGCCTCCATGAAGATCAAGCAGGATCTATCGCTTGTAAGCAAAGCGTGGAATAGATACATGCAGGAGTTCCTATACGAATTCGTTTGGATCAGTCGAGCCAGCCAAGCAAAAGCACTCGCGCTCACCTTGCTCACCCAGTTTATAGAGGGCAAGCCTTCGAGTGGCCACTACATCCGCCGATTACACATGGAAACACCCGTCCTTATGCGGTGCGCCACGGATGACATCCGTACCATTCTCGATTACGCCCCACATCTCGTCATCTATTCTGATCATCACTCCGTGAGATGCACGCGGTATTCAGAGTTCATCGATGTACGCTGTTCCCCGGAACAGATGGTTTCTGTTCTCGCGAGTTCAAATAGCAAACTCCGGAGACTTTCTCTCACCAACTACAGCGATGACCCCTTCCCAAAACATGTGTCGCCACTACTCCGGCGCACTGCAGCTAACCTCGAATACCTAGAACTTTCGTCGTCCAGCATACCCCTCGTTTCTGGCCACCTTTTCGCGTCAAAATCCCCCATTGTTTCCCTTCCTGTACTTCAGTCCCTTAAGCTGACCCTCGATAATACAACATTCGCGGTGCTTGCGGCATGGGACATGCCAAATCTGCGAAATGTGTCTGTAGTCTCTTCAGATTTTGGCTACGCAGGCCCCGGGTTCGCTTATTTCTTTGCCGCGCATGGCAAAAAACTACACCAGCTGGAGCTGGGACACTCTTCTTCGCTCGTCGTCGAGCACTACCTCTCACTTCGCCCTCGCCCTGTGCAACAGATTCCACTAGCAGAGTGGTGCCCCAACCTCAAAGAGTTCATCTGTTCTGCGGATGCAGAGTGGAACTGGCAGAACCCAGATTGGATAGCGCCACACGTCCTCCTTCCTGGGCACAAAAGCCTCGAATTCATTGGCATTCGCGATATTGATAAGCGCCTCATGGATGACGCATCTGCTTTCCCTGCAGACGTGGAAGATGACGCGCCATTTTTCCCATTGGTGGAGCAAATCTCGTCGCTACTCTTCAATAATGCCTTCCCGTCTTTACGCTACATCCGCGACTTGAGCCGCGCATCCCATTCAATGCGCGGCGGACAGCGTCCCGAGACGCGAATCTTGAAGTTTTGGGCCAAGATTCTTGCCCGTTGTGGTGAGCGGCAGGTCTGGCTTGAGGATTTCCGAGGCGTCAATATTACGTTGCGGGATCTGAAACGGGTAGGGCTTGGAGGTGCTGGCAGCCTCGTCTAGTTCTTTTACCTCCTTATTTCATTTGCTTCTGTGCTCTCTACATGCATACGCCCTCCTTATCTTCCGCTCTGTGTCACTGTATATCTGCGTCACCGTCCGTCCGTCACTGTATCAAACACTCGTACATGCATTCCTCATCTACCTCATAACCACACATACTACAAATACCATAGCACTCGTTTCTTGGTTCTCTCCTTCGTTTTTTCTATTCACCCTGCATCCCTCTTGTCTTCGCGCTCTCAGCATGCACGCGCGCATACCTCACTACCTTTGCTTTCCAGTTCCTGGAGTTGGACACCTTTCCATTGGACAATTTATCATATCATTTCTATCTCCATTTCCTTGGTCGAGAGTCTTTGATAACTGTAGCATACCACCGCATCACATTATCATACGCCCATTTCCTCGTCGTTCGTTCGTTCTTTGCTCATTGGTCTTGGAGGCATCTTTGTGGCATACCATATCATAGTAGGATGGAAATGACAACTTTTTTGGAGATTATTTCAAGCTCGCTAGCGCTGCAGTAGCTGTGTGACTTGAAATCAAATCACCTAGATCTGAGATCCAGATATCACTCTAATACAGCACCTCATAGCAAAGTGTTTGTCAAGCACTAGTAATCTTACTAAACCATGGTAAGCGCACTCTACTCATACTCATCATTCGCTCATCGCCTTCCAGGACGCCGACATAGAGCACTTGGTCCTCTCAGGCAAGCTCTTCGGGACAAACTCCCGTTCTTCCTCTCCAGAGCGCAGTCCCTCCCCAGCCCTTTCCTTCGTATCCGCGTCCTCAGATTCCTCCTACCGCCGCACCCAACAGCCCGATGTGGCGCAACAAGAGTCCATCGGGATGGGTCCTGGGCGCACGGGGGTAAAAGGCGTCATCCGCGATCAACACGAGGCGGCGATACTCCAGGCCGAGCGGCGTGCACGAGAGATGGAGGAAGTGCGCCGGCGGATGGAGAGGGCCAATTTGGGGGGGAAGACGTTTTTGGAGGAGGAGGCGGAGAAAGAGGCGTTGGATCCTGGGAGGGGGGAGAAGCGCACCGATGTGCTGGGTCTTCCGAAGGCGGGGCGGTTTGGGCATCTGAGGGAGGTTGGCCGTGGGGGGTTTGTGAGTGCTGTGGAGAGGGAGGATAGAGGTGTTTGGGTGGTTGTTCATCTGTATGAGTCGGTGGGTGCTATGCTGTGCTTGGGCGTGGGTCGGTCGGTGCTGATGGGTTTTGTGGTGTAGTCGTTGGATCGGTGTTATGCTCTTGATGAGATGCTGGCGAGACTTGCGCGGGCGTACCCTGAGACGAAGTTCGTGCGTGCGCGGGCGGCTGCGCTTGGGTTTGCGTCAACCGCGTCGTCATCCCGATCGACTCAGGTGCGGTCCAAGTCGGAGGGGATGCCTGGGCGATTTATCGAAGATGATGAAGACGATCCGTATGCTGACGGGGCTGGTGAGAAGCCTTATTACGACGACGATGACGACGAAGAAGCACAGGAAGAAGATGTTGACACCGACATGCTACCGACACTACTGGTTTATCGTGACGGTGAGCTCGTGCATAATTGGGTACGTGTAGACTGGGAAGCAGGGCAGGCGGGTGTTGAGGATCTGCTCGCAAGGTAACTGATCTTATTTCCGATCTCGTTTCTCATTTTCAGAACCTCACGCGTTTTCATGTTTACAGGCGAAACGTCATCTCATCATTCAGGTCGACCGGCAACTGCGGCCTGCCAGAAGATGACGGTGATGATCTGATATGGAGCGACGAAGACGATAAAGAACGATGACCCGCGAATCAGGGTTCTTACTGTTCAAGCTAAGCTCTGTGCCCTCCAAAACATCGTACCCGACTTCGGTGGACCAATTACCTGGTATTAATATTGGGTGCATATGATCGATAGGACGTAAACTTGTTTATGCGTTTCAGTACTGTTTCTCAGGACTCCACAACGGGATATCGCTATATATTCTGATTTTCATAGTGTCGCATATGGATGTGAATAATTATTTTGTCAGGACCTGATGTGGTTGGCACTACGAGGAGGATATGTGTGGTACCATTGCCTTTCTTTGATCTTTGCCATGGCATTTGATTCAGTTTTGTACGACTACGTAGTAACTGTATATTAGATCTTTGGTGGATGTCAACGCGCCAACTTCCATACGTACATCCCATGATGATTGCTCCGAGGAGGTCGAGTAATCGCAACCGATCTGAGAATCGCTTATCAGATAAAGACTAGTACTGACCTGTTTATCAGACAAGTTCCGCGTTCAAGTTGCCCCAAGTTCGAAACCCAATTTCCAAATTCGAACAACCAGCCATGTCTGCAGGGTACTTGCCTCTCCCTCAGATGAGCCCCCAAGGTATAAATTACATTCATCGAAAAAGATGTATTTCCGCTCACAATGCTCCAAAAAGTAGACGACGACGACGATCGTTTGTCCCACAATGATGATGCGTCAGTCTGCGGAGCTGCCGTGGATGGTGAACACCGTTCGCTCGCTGCAGAGGAGGACGCACATGCTGGCGTCAAGAAAGTCGAGGCTGCGCAGCGTGTGTACGGGCGTTACTCCCGTTGGTGTCTCTTCGTCGGGTGCGTGTTGTCAAAACGACTTTCAAGTTGCACCTCGGACAGCACGAGTGTCGTCGACTAATACTAATTGATAGCCTTGGACTTGCGTCATATATATACTCCCTTGATGCGTCGACAACTTATGCATACCTTACATTCGCTACTTCATTTTTCGGCGAGCACAGTCTCATCAGTTCGATCACCGTCGCACAGTCGCTCATTGGTGATTTCTGCTTATCGTCGCCCCACCAGTAACTGAACATTTGTAGTTGCTGTTGGTAAACCCGTGATCGCGAAAGTCGCGGATGTCTCTTCGCGAGGCACCGCCTATGTCAGCGTTTGTGAGTGCGGGCTGTATTTTTAAGCGCTTGTTTGACGTTTGATATCTAGTATTTTTTTACGTTCTCGGTATGTTGTTTGTATGAACTCACTGCAATTGATATCACGATCTGCCACTGCTAGGCTACACCGTGATAGCTTCTGCCCCCGATGTCAGTACAATAGCTGGAGGCATTGTACTGTACGCTGTGTACGTGTCAATTCTTGCGTTCTTGTTCTATTTTTACTCATCTTTCCAGTGGATACACGTGAGTATGGGCCGATGACACCACTATTCCGGGGATTAATCTACTCGGCTCAGCGGATTGCAACTACTCACACAGATTATCATCGCTGACATCACCACGCTTGCATGGCGAGGGCTTGTCGTCTCCCTCGTTTCTGCCCCGTTCCTTGTCAATGCGTTTATTGGCTCCAACATATCCTCTGCAGTCCTCGAGCATATCGGTTGGCGATGGGGCTGTGAGTCTTGGCATTAACTCACCTTGTCATCTTCTCAATTGCGTAATGTGATGCATAGATGGCATGTTTGCTATCCTTGTCCCTGTTTCCCTTGCGCCCCTCATTATCACTCTTTTGTGGGCGGAACGCAAGGCCAAAAAACTTGCTCTTCTCGACTCCCCCAAACCACGCAGTCGCAGCAACTCAAGTCAGCCAAGCCTCCCACATGGATCCATGATGGCTCGCTTCCTTCGGTCCGCTGAGCAGCTTGACCTAGTCGGACTCGTCCTTCTCGGGTTCGCAGTTTCACTGACCTTACTTCCATTGACGATTAGCCAGACTGTGAAAGGTCACTGGAAGAGTGGTTCGTGGTCAACATTTGATTTTCTCGGTGAGAGATTGATCAGTGTGCACGAAATGCAGGCTCGATCATTGCAATGCTTGTCATGGGAGTTGTTCTCCTTGCCGTGTTCGCAGTCTGGGATTTACGTTACGCCAGTAGGCCCGTGATCGCTCCGCGGTTTGTCAGGAATAGAAGCGTCGTATGTGCAGCGTCGATCGGCTTTTTCGACTTTGCGAGTGTCCAGTGGCGTCATCGTTTATTGGTGAAACTGATTGTTCGATGTTATAGATGTCGTTCTACCTCACGTTTACGTATCTATATTCGTTCGTCCTAGTGGTAAAACCTTGGTACCTTCCATTTTCTACTTGTGAGAGTACGTGTTAACCCAGTCTTTGAAGGTCACTCGTGAACGCGACGTACTTCATTCAGACGCAGTCCGTTGCACTGACATTCTTTGGCATTCTTGCGGGTCTCAGCATGCGTTTCCTCCATCGTTACAAAGTATGTCACTCATCCGTTCATTACCGCAGTCTAGCTCAACCTTACGCGACAGTATGTACTCGTCATCGGACTCGTGATCCGTCTAGCGTAAGTCTTCTAGTCGTTCCAACCAAAATTCCCGACCTACGTATTCTTGTCAGGGGTGTCGCAATGATGATCCATTCGCGCGGTGCCAACGCCTCGGATGCTGAGCTTGTATGGACCCAGATCCTTCAAGGTTTCGGCGGAGGTTTTGCCGCCGTTTCCTCACAAGTAGGGGCACAAGCATCCGTGCCTCACGCAGACGTGGCGATCATCACGGCGGTCGTGCTCTTAGTGACTGAAATCGGGGGCGCAGTTGGGAACGCATGTGGTATGTTTACCCTCATGCATGTCTAGAGTCGTTGATTAGATGGGACTACAGCCGGCGCGATTTGGTCGAACACGATGCCAGTCAACCTAGAGAAGTATCTACCATGGTTGACCGACGAACAGCGCGCAGAGCTGTACGGGAGCATAACATTAGCAGCGTCCTATCCGCGCGGCGATCCCGTGCGGGAGGGCGTCATCAGCGGTGCGTTTGAATTAGTCAGGCCCTGCACATATCAATGCAAGTGCTCACCGATCATGTTTCAGCGTACGACGACACGATGAAGATCATGGTAACCGCGGCCACCGCACTGAGCGTGGTACCTGTTTTGCTTGCCCTCGCAATGCCGAACTGGTACCTAGGGGACAAGCAGAATGCGATTGATGCTGCTGATCTTACTGGGAGGTCGGTGCTCGAAGATGACGCTGAGAATGAGGAGGAGCCGTAGTCTTAATCTTGCTGGGCAAGACATTCTAAACACAGAGTCTTCAATACGGAACTGTCAAACAATTGTTGCGCCCTTGATTGGCCAGTCCGCGACGGCGCTGGGGTGTCCCTCTGGCTATCTCAGAGAAGAGATCCAAGGAGAACGGACACTATTATTTGGCAAACCAAGGAGTCGTTGGAAACAGCCTATCCAACCTGAGGCACATAAAAGACCTTGAAATTGCAGAACTCAAAGCTAACCAATTGCCCACGCGAACAAAAAATCGGTCTCCATGGGGTTATCATAGCCAAACAATATGAACCCATTGATGCACTGGCATCCGTGTGGTCATCCATCAGTACAAAAACGGTGCAAGAAGAGACCTTGGCCAGGAAATTGTGTCAGTTCCGACAGGTCGAAAAACAGTAAACGCGGCCACGGCGCCTACTCCAGAAAGAAGCGCCAAAGATGCTGTTCAACCGTATGCGGGACACACCACGTGTCTACAGCAAGGCCAACATGAGAGTTCAGCGATAGTAAGAAGATGCAACTTGACGATTACTCACCATAGCGCATGTAAGCGACCGCTCCCTCTTCAATGCTCCTGCTGACCGAGACGCTGTAAAAGATTCAATGGCGGCCACCACTCACAAAGTAGCATCTCAAGCGCCAACTCACAAGGATACGTCTCATCTCAAACTGACGCTGAAGGGTCACAAAGAAGCGGTGTACGACGTAGCTTTCATCCGTGGTACCCGTCTCCTCGTCACTGGCTCCGACGACAAGAGTCTTTGGGTGTGGGATCTGAACACGGGAAAACGAGTGGGGGAACCCTTGTTGGGTCACGATGCCACAGCCTGGAGGGTCGCAGCGTCCCCCGATGGGCGTTGGATCGTGAGTGGAGCAGAGAACGGAAGCATCCTGGTCTGGGAAGTTGCAACAGACAAGACAGAGCTCAAAAGAGTGCCCGTCTCGTTCGAGGGACGTAAGGGTGGTATTCAGGGCGTCGTATTTGCACCTGACAGCGAGACATTTGCGAGTGCATCTGGGGACGAGACGGTATGCGTGTGGAAGAGGGAGACGGGCAAAATAGTCCTCGGACCACTGAAAATGGGCAGCTGGGCACACTCGGTGTCGTACTCCCCGGATGGGAAGAAACTCGCAGCAGGCACCGAGGAACACATCATCGTTTTGAAAACAGAAACTGGAGAAGAGTTGCTAAAAATTGAACAGCGGGCATGGCGAGTCGCATTCACTCCAGATGGTCGTCTCGTCAGTGGAAATTACAAAGACATCCGAATATCAGATGCTACCACAGGAGACATCATCAAACAGTTTGACGCGCACACCGAACCCTTTGTCTCGCTATCCATTGCTCCCAATGGCACCAAATTTGCCACCACATCATACGACAACACGACGCGGTTCTTTGACCTGACCACATTCGAACCCATCGGCGAGCCACTTGAGCACCCTCGTGCCGTCTTCGGTCTGGCCTTTTCCGAGGACAACCAGCTCATCGCGACTGGCTGTGACGACAAGCTTGTTCGCACATGGACAGTTCCTCTGAGCGAGTCAGAGAAGGAGCCTCAACAGGGGAGAAAATTCACTTGTCATGCCATGCTTTGTATTAACAGTCCATACAGAAAATTCTTAAAGTACGCTTTCACGCTCGTCGTTTTGTACGATCGCTAACTTCACTCCTGCAGAAAACCTTCCAAAGCACACAGCCTCGCCCAAGACGCGCTCCAATACCGATTGGTAGGTTCTTCGATGATGTAAGTTCATATGTCACAGTACACTCGATGCATGTCTCACCATCCTTCGATAGTTTGATCCACATTCCCCACCTGGACGCAAGAACCACGCTGCTACCACAACGCGCCACGCTAAAGGCTCCATAATTAAGAACATGATAAATCGTCTCTTTTCTCGCTCTTCCGCTCCCAAGGGCCACGCTCCTCGCCCACGCAGCATGGAAGTCTTCGCAACACGAGGTAAATATGTAAGCTTTCCTGACCTTTCGACTTCCATCTCGTGATACTGACATCGTCTCGCAGCGCACCGCTAATGCCCACACTGGAAAAAGGCATAAGTTGGCTCAGCTCCAACGTCCTCCTCGAAAGCAAGTCCATGCCGGTGCCTCAAGCAGCAGCACGCCAGCAGGTGTGATTGTTGGAGCCACTTCAGCAACGTTGCAAACCGGAAATACTAGTGCTTCTACTGCAACTAACAAACCCCCTTCTCCATTAGACGCCGAACATGTCCCGGACGTTAGCTGCTTTGCAGTTCTTACAAAGTGCTTCCCGCATCTTTCTCGCACTCGACAAACAAATACTGCTACCCCACGCACCCGCTAAGCGGCTTCTCCCTTCTGAACCCTCTCGCTGGAATAGATATTACCATCGTGATAGTTATGCAAATCAATGTTGCTCCTGCTAATAAACGACTACCATCGTATGCAACATTCAGACTGATTTTCTCGATAGCATCTTTGTCTTTTTGTCAAGTCACTCGCATGGTCAACCTAGTGTACTGACAAGACTGGAAGAGGGAGACGGGAAAAATAGTCCTCGTCATAGGCTAAGAGTCTGGTTCATTCTCTAGTATCAAAATCACTATTCCGAATCATATCATATTTATGGGTCAGCAGCTGCAATGATATCATGCAAAAGTAACGCTGCCAATTTCAGTATGAATGAGAGGGCAGTCAAACTACCCTTGTACCACTAGTTGTTGGCTACGGAGGTTACCCTTATAATGCTCTGTCCCTAACGTGTCATTAGTCCTTATATACCACTTAGATGTGCTTCATTGTAACGCGAGTTACCCATTACCTAGATTTCGGAACGCGCAGCAACACAGCATGACGTGGTGGACGCAGTAGCACCTGACGCCGGCGGCACCTCGTGCTTAAATATTGTAGATTATGACAAGCCTTGTTCTGTGATTGATTTTAGTAACCACCCCGGTCCCCGAAAACGTAGAGCGCCAAAACCATAGCGCGAAATTGGCGCAACGCCTCAATCTAGAAAACGAGACTGCCAGACGACACGAGGAATACATTAGCTACGCCTTTACATGGATCATACAAGTATAGGGCATATGATTATACAAACTGATTACCATAGAGTGAGCGTGTTTGAACTCTGGCATCCATCAGGAAAAGACCTGACTACATAGTATTACATAGTCAGGGTAGAAAAGGTAACATCGACACCTCGCACCCCAAAATCCAAAAAGCGGTATTCAAGAAGAGGTGGAAGAGGTGGTAGGGTCAGACACAATCGAGAAACTGTACATGCGAGAGTCAGTGTATGTGACTGGGTGACCGAAGGGCAAACTTACGCTTCACTCCTCCATTCCTTTCCCTCCTTCGCCTTCTCCTCGCGTTCGGTCGTTCGATTGACCCATCCGGCAGCTGGATGTACTTGGATCATCGAAGCGCGCTTGTTATGGACAACCTTGAAATGAGACTTGCTTTCCGATGTCTTGATCGATGCAGATTCATCCTTCTTGTGTTTGAACAGCTGACACTATGGTTAACGGGGTAACTCGGAAAATCAGTCAACACCCACATCTTGCAACACCTGATGGCGACTCAATTCCTCATTTGTCTTTGTCTCCTCCATGCGATCCCTCACGGTGACGAGCTGTCCATCGAGATATTCCAGACCAGTCCTTATTGCCTGTGCAACCACCTTCTGGATATGCCTCTTCACTAGAGTTGTCGCAATAGGTTTGAGAGACTTGTAGACTATATCGTGCTTCGAATCGCGAATGCTAAACTTTAGCGAATCCACCTTGACGTGCACGTTCTTGACTTTGAAGACGGAGCTGCGATCTCTGTCGGCAGAAACAAGATGGATAGTCGCTGTCATGCCTTGTCCACCGAGGATGACGTCCGCTATGCCAGAGTCTTTCATTTTTGGGAATCCGGTCTTCTTGTGGAAATAGAGGGCAACGTCTCGCATGTCCGCCTGGATCTGTGCGAGTGTGATCGTGAACTCGTGATGCCGTTCATCTTGAATGGCGTCATACGGGCTAAACTTCAAAAAGTTAAATGCCTCCATAGATATAATGTTGGGAAACAGGTTGCGTCCTTGAAGAGTGATGTTCTCAACGACAAGGTCAAGCGCATCGTCGGTATATTCGACACGCGGAATGGGCAAATATCCAACCTCGAGTGCCAACATTATTAGCCTCTTACCCAAGCAGCTGAACAGTAACGCACCTGTTTCACCATCGTGGGCAAAATGACGTTTCTGATATCGCTCCAGAGATCGGCCTTAAACTTCAAGCTACCTTCACTATCAAATAGTAGGTCATGGGTCAATCGAGCCCAGTCTTCGCCGAAGCGTTTGTTCAAGGGATCTTCTCCCATCGCCGAGAACCATTTGCCAATGGCATCAAAGAGGTTGTCGAAATGCTCTTTGTATTTGTGGTCCCAGAACTGACGACCTGACTCGAGAATCTCGTTACCCTCATGGTTGCAATCATCTTCCAGCACGAAGCCCGCCTCAAGTAAAACCTACACCGCCGTGAGTATGTTATATCGTGCCCATAAATGGCACTTACCTTGCGAATGTACGTATTAAAACGGTGAAACCAATTCCTAAACTCGTCGTCGCGTCGAGCGTCATCGATGAGAGCATTGGAAGCATCAAAAATACCATCCATGCTGCGACTGTTTGCGAAGCGCTCGAGTAGGGTACGAAGCTCAGACATGGCAGCACTAAGTGCTCTATCCTTCGCGAGGATTAGGTGGAGTCGAAACATTTCCACCAGTACAAAACACACCTGTGTGATGGCACTGCCGCGTTCTTTGCCATGACCAGCAACAGTTTGCCCGTGGGAGGCATATCGCTCAACTTCGTCGAGAAGCCATCTGATGGCGTCTTGGTAATCGTCGTGCTTTTGGCACTCGATTATGACCTTCTTGCCACGATAAATGAATTGATCACGGCGCTCCACAGGGAAATACTCCTCGGCCAGGAACTTGCGTCCTCGCTCGATGTGCTCGGAGGCTCGGTCTCGCTGCTGCTTGGGGACGCGTTCGGACATACCACCCTGTGACAAAACTATCAGAAATGGCGACTCAAAGGAGGAAATTATCAGCATTACTGCATATCCGCGAATACGTTCCTTAAGCCCCCGTTTTTTCTTCTCAGTTTCTGAAGACGAAGTGTCAGGTCCAGCGCCTTCCACGTTCCTTGAGAGGTGGATGAGCACACGACCTGGAAAAGAAAGAACTACACACCCTTGCTGACGAGCCTGGTCTGCTTTCTCCTGAGCAGTATCCTGAGCCTGAAATGCTGTGTCTTTCGCGTTATCCTTGACATCAGCAGCAGCAGCACGGCCCTCGCCAACAATTTGCTTCCCAGATTTCTGCGAGCCGTCACCTGTGGTTACCGTGACATCATCAACGCGGGGGTGGTGTTCGACAACCGTGTCCGTTCCGGGAACTTTCGCCTGCAAAACTGGTGTTTCACTAGGGCCAACTTTGCGTCCACCCTCGGTAACGAACTCGTCTTGGGGAGCAGCCTCGTCGACATGGGCAAGCTCTTCCTTGCCGGGACGTAAGCTTTCAGCGACTTTCGACACTCCTTTAGCAAGTATGTCTCGCCCAATGACAGAGAAGTCGGAAAGTAACTTGCGGACTTCGGAATTGGTAAGGATAAGGGAAAGAATAGTGCGAAGATGGCGAACGGCTAGCAAAACATTGCATTGAGCATTTTTACGATCAGGTAATGAGCGCATACGCACCAGTCTGGCGGTCTTCGTCAACTTTGGCGCCATCGACGGGTGCGACTGCGCCGGGGTCCATCTTTACGCTGTGGAGAGATACATCACGAGTATTCCAGATAAAATTCTGGAAAAGTTCGTCGACGTTTTTCTCGGCGACTATGACACGGGCAGTTTCAATGATTTCGCGAGTATCTTGAACAAGTTTTCGCCCGTCTGGAGACAGCTTGTTCTCATCCACTGGTGACGTCTTCAGCAAATACTGCAGTGTCTCGTCTATTTGATGATTGTCTGGCATACGCCCTTGGCGAAATGCTTCAATCACGCCGTAGAAGTTGATCTGATCCGCGAACTAATTGAGCGAATATTGTTACGACTATTTCAATAAAAAGCTCACCTTTCTGGAGACATCAGCCTCCTTGGCAGCCTTGTCCGTTGGTGCGACAACAGAGCCTGCCTTGGGGTGTTCTGAAATATCTTTGGTTGCTGGCGGAAGAGACATGGTAAGTATGAAGAGGGTTTGTTTGAGTTCCCGCTTGTGTTTTCAACTTGTTTTATCTAGGTTGAATGACCACAATGCGACGTCATTCTGTTCAAACTAACTAATGACGTCACCCCCCCAAGAGAATTGTCTATTTTTGACTCCAACATACCTTTTTAAGAACGCCGCCATTAATGCGCCTAGCCAAGCTGGAGGCGCGACCAAGGCACGACCCGACGCAAATCCGACGATCGATATACTCCAAGTACAAAAATCCTTGGAAGCTAAGATATCTCGTCGGTTAAAGGGAGCAACCTTAATATCTCCGATTTTCCCCCGCTGACCCACATGCATGTGAATAGTTTGAGCCTGCGGCAAGTGCCGGTGGTGCATTGCAACAAGGGCTATTTCCTCCATGATGAGTGAGTCGTTTGGGCGGCCCTTCTGATACTCGGGAACTTTGAAAGATGCCAGTGTCGTTTCGGTTGCTCGAGTGCATTGTCTCCTTCTGAGACGGACTCTTGATGGAGGACGGTAAGTGACTTACAGTAAATAGGCGAAATATTACGCACTGTTCCCGAGGTATCTAGCTCGGTAGATCAGCTTAAGCCGCAACGCGCACGACATTTCGACTTCAATGTGAAAAGTCAACACCGGGCGCCCATATGCAGCTTATCAGATTTGTCTTACCGCGTAATATGTATATCCCTGACCGAGAATAGATAGGCGTACGGGAAGATTTTATCTCGTGCCAGAGAGCCTATTATTCTGGGAGTGGGGAATAGCACTCTTCTGTGTTCTAATACTGGCCTCGAGTCGCCGCTCAAGCTGGCGGCCATTGGAACTTAATTTGGAAGTCTCACGATATTTCTTCTTCATCCCGGTCCGATCCTCCACCGCATTTAGTTCGCACACTGTCAGTAAGTACTGCCACTAGTCTCGTTGCCTCTTGCTCACAACCTGTGTTCTCACCAACGGTAGCGTAAGTTCTCATGTGTATCATAACCACCTGTTGCCCGACTCGTCCATGAAGAACGTTTTGCCATAGTTCAGCACGTTTCAAATCAAATACACCAATCACGTCTTCCGCCCACACCTGCTCATCTTTACTGGCACAATTTTTTTCCAAGTCATCGACGCGCCCAGTTGCACCGAGATACACTTTTCTGACTGGGAATTTTACCGGAAGTCCGACCGTCGCAGTTCTCCACCCTGCCAAGGTTGCCCCATAGATATTAGATAGGGTTATGCCAGTGGTAGCCATTTCCCTTTTGCTTATTCTCACTTCATCTCTTCTGGAACCAGTTCCCCTTTTCGCTTCTCTCGAAGACAAAGCGACGTACAACCGGCTAGCGGATTTACAGAATCTTGTTGCCCAGACTAAGTAGGACCCAGACACAGCAGGCGAATGGTGAACTGGAATGATCCCAATGTCATCTCGGAATGCAGCAATATTTTAGAACGCATTAATTTCATATGCCTTGGCCTGTACACGTGGGGATTGTTACTTCTGATGTTCAAGAGCTCCTACTCATCGCCATGACCTGTAGGTGGGAGTACGCGAGATCATGGCAAATTGAATTTGCTTTGATTTGCAGACACATACCGCCTCGATGGCCTCTAGTGAGTAGCAGCTTGTATGCTTGCGCATTGTCACAGAAGTGACAATCCTATCAGCTGCCGTACATCACCGGTCGTATTCTTCTTCTGACGTCCATGATTTTGATGTGCGTATCTTATTCATTGAATGTCGCAGCAGACCGACCCTCATGAACATTAGTTGCTGGCTCAATAGTTCGACCACCCAGAACGCGGATTGTCACAGTGAATCCTTCGTTAAATTTTAACTTGCCGGACGCGTACTCAGGTTCATTATGGCAGGCGCCTTTTTGGCCTTTTCTGTGAGTGTGCTATAATCTATCGCCGATTCATCGTCTCAATTGTGTGACAGTTTGCAGCAAATGCAGCCATTGGTTGTTCTTCTTTGAACCTAATGCTACGACCGTGCGTTCCAGTAGCAAGCTCGATTCTTGAAGCCCTTCCTCAACATGCACAGATTCATGATCTGGAGAGCTTCCAGATATGTTCGTATATTTCTGGTATTAGCCACGATTGGCCACTGGATCTTCCTGTTACGGGGTCAGTTGTCTGAACCAATATTATTATTTAATCCTCAATTCATCGTCACCACCATCGCAGTAATGATCGACTTCTCCGTCATGAGAGTGAACGGTAACTGTGGCTTCATGGTCGTCGACCATACTGATATGACCACATTATTTGTCTACAGTACGTGTCAGAGGCAGTGTTCTATTCCATCCCTGATGCCTTGCACAGCGATGGGTTATGATATACTGGCGCTTGCTTTGACTATAATCGGCCTTCGAAATATGCCATCGTCTAATGCAATGTGGAAAATGTTGCGTAAACAGGGGATAACATATGTCTTGATTACCTGCTTGGTAAATATCATACCAACAGTGCGTGCTACTGAACAGAATCCAAGATCCATCTGATTTCGTGTCTTTTGCAAAGGTTGTGGCTTCGTTGAATCTGAATAGTAAGGGCCTTCTGCCATATTGATGTCATTTTGAAATTTAATGCACACTAGCTGTCATGAACGTTGCATTTGCGATACCTGGTAAGTTGTCTCAGAAACCTTCTAATCACTCTCTGAACATTGTCATACTAGCATCTGTCGTCAGGTCTGAAGTCTCATGTGTTATCGCACTCGCCGTTTATTCAGCTACTTCACAGTACTATCGCATCGAGTCGAATAGTTATTACTTTCCTGGACCTACAGTCGAGGTACGAGTGACAGAATCATTTTTAATCATATTCTAAACATTTCCAGCGCCTCCTCGGAAGAGACGGGTAGTCGAGATGTGCCACTTACTACCATGCTGACACTTCCCACGTGAGTTCTTGCTTTGAATTTTACCTTCATTGAATGATGGACATGGCACACAGTGCATCCTCTATGGATGCCCAAGACTTCGTATGATGTTTGGGACAAAATAGATCCATTGTTTTCTGACGACAAACTTTGGGAAGCGCATTTGAGGTTCCTTCACAACAGTATAGTACGGTTTAGAGCTGGCCACACACAGACTGGGTTTGAGGATAGTAAGGAAGGCACCAGTAGTGGTATGGACTTTTACCTTTTTCTCATACCCCGGACTCCCATTCTCTTTCTTATTTGGCAATATTGTCAAGATAGTGAACTCGGATTTTTTACTTGCTTAGAGATGGCCTTCTCACGAACTACTGACATCTGTGAGCATATCCTTCATCAATAGGATGCAAGTGTGGGTACAGCGAGCAGCTTGTATCTGGAGTACCGCATGGCTCTTCTGTTACCGTTAAAATGGTATATGATCTCTCCGCTGCACAATTTGTGGTGGACTCAGGCTAATAGGGGTCCCAAGGCACGGACAGTCCATTCGGGGTCTTCAGGCCTTCCACGGCTTAGTCAGCACGTATCATCGTCATCATTATGGACGACTCGGAAACCGGCACCCAACTGTCCCAATTTGCCTGGCTCTGGGCTTTGGCCCCTGCTCCATTGGCATCGCTGCTTCTATATATAAAAATCCCTCTAGAACTTCAAAGCTTCATAAGTGATCGGTGCTACATCCCAAGTCGTTCAAGTCCCTGAACCTATTCGGCAAGTAACGGTATCCCAGCACCCAACTGTCCCGCCGGATCACCTTGTGAACACCGAGTGGACAAGGGAGCGCGAACTTCAGGGGCTTGGGAAACGATATGTCTTGGATTGTACCTATCTCAAGACGCCGATGAGACCCCCACACGAGAATAACACGTTCGTCGACGCCAAGTCCCTTGGGCTGCATGTACTGAGGTTGTCTGACTATGAAGTTCTGAACGATCTCAGTGACCGGTTCTTGGGCTGCCACGAGATGATTGGATTCACTGCATAGTCGAAATGTTGCTATGCTATCCCTCCGAGTCTTGAAATTCGGGTTGGGTATCTTCAAGGAATTCGTCATCAAGAAATACAGTGTAGGTCAGTGCTTTTAGCTAGCAGAACCAATTTTACTACAACATACAATTAAACTACAGCCCACCCAAACATTGTTAGTACCGAACCCAAAAGTACTACAGACTCCAAATAAAATAGGTCCTATAACCACAACAGACTAGCAGAACACCGACAACCCATAAATATGCGGTAAATAAAAATAAAGGTACAACAATCATGGAATCACACCCTGGATACTGTGAACTCCACTTCTCGAGCCATCTCGTTCAGAAGGAATGGGATATCATCTTCAGCCATACCACATGCCTGCAAGACTATTGGCCAGTTGTGTTGCTCGTAGCCTTGGTCTTGCTGGAGGCACTGGGTCACCTCGTGGCGAACAACAGGAGAAGCAGCGCATAGCCGCAGAGCATTGTCTAGCGGAAAACTGAAACTATGACTAGCCGACCGTTCGCGGAGTATAGGCGAATCCCGATATGGAATGGGAAAGTCACCCCCTGAGCTCTCGGATGCGTTAAAAGAGCCTTCCCGGCTGGGCAAAAACATGCTAGGAATGTACGTCTCCGAAGGGTAATGTTCCACAATGATGGGTGGTTGCTGGGGCGAATTTTCTTCCTTCCGTGGCGGATGACTGATGTCCCCTCGGGTAATTGCAGCTGATTGTGAAGAGAACCCAGGATAGAGTGGTAGAACAATCTCGGGTGTACGAGGACTTGGATGACTAGAATGCGAACTAGAAGAGCCGGACGAAAGATGGCGAGAATTGGCTGGTGGCGGCAAGCTACAGTGTGAGATACGCGAATCATAGTCGTCATCTATTGGAAGATCGGGGAGGGGGGACGTCGGGGGTGGAGAATTGAATGAAGGGAGTTTTTTTGAAGAACGGGTAAATGGTGATGACATCGACGATGATGGGAGATCTGAGGAGCGAGGGCGACCTGAGCCGAGTTGAAAAACATATGGTGACAGTACGGGCAATCTTCCTGGGGCGTTTGTGGGCGACGGTCCCCTCAATGAAGCCTCGTAAGCCTTGTACGAAGCCTCTTCGGGTTGTATACGATCCTCTTCTATTATGCCAGAGTTTACATGTTGAACGGGCGAAGAAGACGGTTGTGAGCAACTTTGGGGGGTGGAGGGGCCGGGACTTGGGGTTGCAAAGTCTCGCAGTGCCGACGCGCTCCGACGGCTATCCCGGCGAGTCTTCGCAGCCGTTTCACGGACGATAAAGTCAGGCAGGGGGATATTTAGTGATCGTGGAAGACACGTAGTTGCTCTGGCATCGCGGAAAGCGGGATGCAAAGTGGTGTCATTGATGAACTATGTGGAGGAAGTTGTATTAACTGAAGGCGGTGACGGTGAAATCTCAAGGCCACCGACTTTCAATTCCAGCTGTCGGAATTTTTTCAAAATGTGCTCTGTCGGCCGTCCTTTCTCTTGCTTTCGTTCTATGTACCTCGTAAGAGCTTGCCTAGCCTTGTCAGTGTCGGTCCCGCAGTTGGCGAGCACAGTGATGACCTAACGTAGTCACTAAGTATGTAGGAATACGAAACGCGGGGATAAGATAACTCACCTCCATTTGGGAATCGCCATTGAAGATAGCGCTCATGTTACTATTAAGTATTGCTTCCTGCTTTTATCAGCCAGTCGTGACCGGAGTGAATGGTATAATGACAGTAGGGAGGAAGGTGTGCCAGCGAAATTGAAGGAGCGCTTGGGTTGCCCATCAACGTTTATGAACGATTTGAAACGTTACCGCAGTTTGCCAGATGACCAGGACCGGTCCTGTGCTGCATCGGTGTACACGTACCAAACGTACCAATACTAGAATACATTAACGCACGTTTGCCAATGCAGAAAGTAAAATTAATTCTTATTTTGAAGAAACCCCGCCGCGGAGCTTGACTTTACCTGTAACGATCTCAAAGGTGGGAATGAGTTCCACCCTAATATGACAGACTTGAAGCTTGAAGGTTCACTTACACCCCAGAACGTAAAAGTGTATCATGCCTGTACTTCTGTACTCTTCCCAAGTACTCATTTATAACACGTTCGTCTGCATCGCTCTCATGTCTGATAATAGCGCCGGGATTCATGCACCTGCCTTATGCCAAGGATTACTGAACCGGACTCATTAGCAGTGCTGCACCGGAAGAGTCCTGACAGGCTACGTTCTCGAGGCCTATCTTACAAATCAGGGCACTTAATTATTGATTGGTCATGCATATGCACTGCGGCACAGGCCCCGCGACCGGGATCCTAGTTGTTCAGTTGATGGCACCTGACTAGTTGACTCCTGACTACACAATTCTAGCCTGCGGACTCATGGCGGACTACTGGGTGTTCCCTCTAGAGTTCTAGCAGGTAAAAGATATTCAACTTTTACGATAGACAGTTCATTCGAATCACAACTGCACCGTTCCCGGATCTCCAGCTTGACGGAACTTGAACGTGACAACTCGTGTGAGTCTGATACAGTGATAATGGACATACCGCTTACCTAACACAAACTGATTGCGGGGCCGGTGCACGCCTGTCGAGCCAATAATAGTTCAATCCAGGGCAATCTATGTTGAGCGTTCCACTAAAAATGGATGATCCGCCTTAGGGGTGATTGAATCATTGTATGGAGGAATTGGGCCACGTCCTCCTTCCTGGATCAGAACTGGGGCTGACGGTTGACTTTCGTCGAGGCAATATTGTTCTAACTCGGTGTAGCGTTAGCAGAAGCAGCATTGGCAATAGAATGGCTCTGCGGGTAATCTCGGGGAGCATAAAACCGAGGCCGTAGTACCGAGGGAGTTACGGTCGGACTACCGCAAAGTCTTATACCCTTAACCTGTCAGAAAATAACTGTCATAACGACCCAGTGGTTAGGTCTCGAGAATGATTTTCGTGCCAAGGCACGTTCCAGGAACTCTTTTCTATTATTTTCAATGGCCGTCAAAGACCATTTGGACAACTTGAATGCCCTAGTACCCATGACCTTAATTTATCACGTTGAAGTCTTTGATAGATATCTGATTATCATTCGCGGAACAACGTACGTACTTGTTTACCCCTGAACAGTTTCCAATGGAATGAATTTCGAACAGGAGCATCGGGGCAACACAAATATACAGTACCAGCTAGCAATTTCGAACCAACAATAATCCAGATCTGAAGGAAGAAACCCCTGTTCGTCTATTCACTAACATCCAGTTTGCGCTTCTTGGTCTGCCTAGTGTCAACCTGAGAACTCCATGTCACCGTAGTGCGAATTCTATTGCTACTCGCTGCGACAGCTGGTCTCGCAACGCTGCCTGGTACCTGTGCTACAAAGCCAGGTAAGTCGCCTGCGGAGCGCGCGTGCGTTATCCAGAGTTCGGGATCAGAAAAATCGATCGCCATGCCACGCGAAGGACCGGTGGCAGCGTTGGCAGCGGCGGCTGTGGTGGAAGGATGGTAAGAGGGGTGGTATACCCCAGTAGAAGTAGGGCCCATTGCACCAAGAATGAATGTTCCAGATTGGCCGGAGGTGTATGCATGGGTGTTTGTAGTATTGTTCATGGTGGCGTTCGCATTGCTTCCCGTGGTGGCAATCTGGTTGGTATTATACTGAGAGTAGTACGCACGTGCAAAAGCGGCAACTGCCACCTCGTGATCAGTACCGCCCGCTGTATTCACAGATCCAGGTCGCACACTTTCAGTGGGGACGCGTGCTTCTGTAGACGCAGGGATAGTTGGGATTGGGTTCGTCGTGTGCGTGGACGTAGTACAAGTGCCTCCAGCAGATCTGCCCGAAGGGTCACACCTTACAACATTAGTGGGGGCTATGGCTGCTGTTGGTACACTCGCAGGTGGAGCCGCTGTGGATGCCGGGGCAACAGGGCGCGGGCGGGCAGGTATAACGATAGTGAGAGGAGCCGATACACCACCACCCCGACCCCGACCTCGGCCATTGCCTCTATTCCCCATCGCACCCCTAGCGCGCAGATATCTACGACCGCCTCTAACAGAGGCTGCTTGCGCCTGTGCCGAGTCCTGAGTGCCAGTCGTTCCCTCCAACAGCGTTGCAGTGACATTCGAATGTCCGGTAGTGTCGGGTGTTGATGATACATGGAACGCGGAGGGTGGGAGTCCGATGGGCCGGGACACAGCCAAAGGAGGGTGCCGCACGGTAACGGGCGCTAGTCCCAGATTCGAGCTAATGGCAGGGCCAGTGATCGGTCGTTCCGAATTCCAATCAATCGAAATTTTTGAATTAGCTGTAGACTGAGATGCTGAATGGGTGTCAGTGGGAGTCATGGGCATGCGAGGAGGCATCACTCTGCCGCACGTGGGACACTTGGCGCCTGTAAGCACGATTACGTTCGCATCTACCTTGCGCAAGATCCCATGGATCCCACGGAGAGGCGTGTGGTACAAGCTCCTATTGTTAGGCGTATGATAAATACTGGCAGAGGATGTGCACACCATCACACCCGCTGCAGAAGGACGGGGAGATGTTGCGTTCTTCTGTGTAATTTGAGAGACGGCCTTGTACGTTTCATGTCTCGAAGTTGTCGAATCCTGCTCTTTCTTCGCCTGTTCTTTCTTGCGCTGGCGAGCTTTGGTCTGCTTTTCACTTTCAGCTAGTGCCGCTGCTTGTGCTTGCTTGGAAAACTTGACTTGTCTGCCAGATCTTGTTGTCACAGGAAGGTTCACAGGAAGTTCCAATGGTGATCGAGCTGTAATGCAAGACCATAAATCACTGCCCCACAATCAGTATCTCAGAGGTGACTTACGCCGGTGTTTCTCAAGGGTATCGTGAATACGAGAGCTGGACTCCACAGCAAAAGGCAATTGTTGGCTTATCTCGAAGTCTGATAAGAAGCAGTCAGTCATAAATTTAGAGCGCTGATCGAGCCACCCAACCATATCCAAACGCAAAGTCCTCAATATCCAGGTAAGCGGCTCCACGACTATGCATGTTACCAAGCGCTGCATCTGCGATACTATCGATAAGTTGGATGTGGGCTTCATAAAAAGTATTCGTGATGATCGTCAAAAGCTAGAGGGGGAGATCATATCGAGAGCTCTAGGTATTCTTTAGAGGGCTCTTACCACAGGTATATCGCTTCCCACAGTTGACATCCCAAAACGTGCGCGAAAGTACTCTGTCGCCCATCTGTGCACGTCCGTGAAGTTCTCAATCAGCTGAGGACCAAGTTGACGGGATGGATCAATAGGAGGATTTTGGGGGTGGTCGCGATTGGCAAGTAATTGCAAGGCCCCCTGGATAAATTGAGAAGGCTCGTTAAGCTGTGAACCATCAATGGGGTGTTTATGTGACATGAACAGAAAGAACTTACCGATATATTAACCCTCTGACCGAGCGGCAGAGGAATTTGCCTATTGGCATAATCCTGTAGGATAGGTCGAGTATGTGCAACCCATTCGTCGGTTGACTAGAAGCCGAGTCGTGACATGCAACAACTAGATGAAGCGCCACAACTCACAGAAAAATCGGGTGATGGATATAATAGATCTTCATCGTCCAATGGGCCAAGATCAGTTGGATGTTGTCCAGAAAAGAACTGGTCTTCTTTCAAAGCTTTCCCCTTGCCCTTTGCGGCAGCAGAATATCTCCTGTCAGCATTCTTCTTAGGCGGATAAATGAATTCTTGAAGTGCGGGCTGCACCAGCGGTGGGGCAATAGTTGATGGTAAGCTCTGAGCAAATGAGCCCATGCCACCAGGCAAGAGCTCGCGCGGTTGGTCAGGAAGAGTGGTGGAGGATACATTGTCATACGTGCCACCATCCGAAATGAGAGCTGGCGTTGTGATATCGGAAGGATCGTAGGAGTAGTATGAATCTGCGCCTGTGATGGGTGGTACTGATATAGGATGGAATCCCTCATCCTTACCATTCGGGAGAGGGGTTGGTTGTGATGAGGTGAATGACGCAGTATCTACGTTTGAGGCAACGCGTTCGGGACGGGTGGTTCTTCTAACCATATTGTGAGATTAACGATGTCGAAAATGAGTGGTTCTGTCTGCTGAATGAAAATTGGTACTTAAAAAGACCAAGGAGTGTTGTGGATGCCCATCGTCATCGTCAAAGCACGCAAAAAGGTTGTCACTGCTTCAAAACAAAGGTGCACGACCTTAATTTGGTGTGAAAGAGAGTGTTAGATAAAAGGAAAAGACTAGCATGGTGCCACCATACAATGAATCTGCATTGTGTGTGCTCGCGTAGACTGCAGGATGTGAAGCTTGAACGTGAACGTCAATACATAGACGATTAACGTTAATTAACTTTTGATAAACTTTTGAAGTCTTGGTACTTGCTGAGCTCTGGCAATGCTGGCAGGTCGATATGTTTGCCAAGTAAGTTGACGTAAGCATGCAAATAAGCGCCCACTGCAAATAGCTCCCCTCGTCAACGTTAACTAGAACTGCCAGTGATGATCGATGATTGATCCCATATCATCAATGCTCAAACCTGTGTGGAGTCGTAGTTACACGCACAAGTACTCTCCCATTACACCTTCTGCTATCTCACATGCCAAGTTCGTGACCCGTGGAGCATCCATCTGTCGACCACCGGTCACTCACAAACTCGAAAGCCCGTGAAGCTCACCCGGATGTCAACTCGAATTTCCTTCTATGGTCCTGTACAAGCCTATACCTTTAAATAAGTCAGCAACAGCTCAATCATCTACCAACATTTAGGCTATCAGTCAAGATGGCGGTTCACAACGTTCACAGCAGATCAATAACCACATCATGAGTTTCCTATGCATGTCAGTAATGGGAACGGATACTGCACAGGGTTAGCTGAAAGGCAGAGAATGCTACATAAGTTCCGTTCTCTGTGCTTGCGTTCGCTCTCGCGGTTCTCCTGTTTCCTCGTCCAAGGCCACCTTTCGGTGCTTTCGTCTTGTGTTATCACTTATATATTATCTCTAGGGTGCAGGCCATCTCCCTCTACTAGGTCATCATCTATAGACTATGCCAGCCACAACCATGTCCTTCTGGATGTCGCTTTCCGATGCCCTTTATTTTACTCGCATTGCGAGAAAAGCGCCTCTCATCCCCGAGGGTTTCGTCCTCGAAACACCTCCGGAGCGCAAAGCTATGGAAATCCAGCTTAAGCCAGAGTCTCCAACATTCAGCTCAACACTTCCCACCATTCCCCAATCACCAGTACCTTCGCCCACGTCTTCCGTCTCGGAGATACCCCTAGGGCCTGTCATTTTGATAGGAAATAATAGCACGGAAACCCTTGTTAGCGTTGTTTCGAAACCAGAGTCTCTAACTCCAATTCCGCAACTCCACCCACCTGCTAACGAGGCGGTGCAGACGCGACGCATATCGTTCGCCGATTATGCTACGCCCTCGCGTCCCGTGGAGCCTGTCAATGTCATTGACGTGGGTCACGTCCCGCCTAAGCCCTCCGTGGCCGCAGCAGAAACACCTGAGCAAACACAACCTTTCAGAGAGAATGTTCTCAATATGGAAAAGAAATCAAAGAGGAAGAGCATCGTGCGGATGTCCTTGCCTGCCCCTCGTACATCTGGCACAAAGGCACACCGCTTCTCGGTCCCTGTCTTTTCGTCGTTGACAGATGTCATGAGTAAGCGGGCAAGCAAGCGGCCGTATACCGCACAGTCCAGGGGCGAGGGGAAGAAGACCTGAGTATCGCGATAGCCTAGGAAGGGAAATCGGAGAGGCGCACCGATGTTTGAGGTATGGTTTGACATCACACATGCGTTTGATTGTTTGATTGTATCCTATCTTATGATATCTATCATTTCTGACTCAACCTTAATCACTAATTATGTATGTTCTATGACATGTAGCCTCATTTTGAACTTAGTAGGGTGGTTCATGCAGTCTTATGAACTAAATCTACATAATGGCTTGGTGTATACAACATTCAAGCTATGTCAATTATATGGTATTTGCAAGACCCCATTTTTGTTATTGAAATGAGCACAAACCTTGTCTAGTTTTGTCGCATTGAAGTGAGACGATGCCAGCAATCTTAAGCCAAGTGTGATGCAGTGAAGGCCAACAATTCCTACCGGTTACTGGTATACATCCTGAAATATCATGACGGCAGCATCGTTAAAAAAGACTGAAATGGACTATATAAGATCTGCATGATCGGTTTGCGGATAAAAGGACTTTTGACCAATGTTGACTTCCGAAGAGGGCATGGTGCGGACTTCCATGTACAATGCCTTTTCGGCGTCCATTGATTTGCGAATGCGCTCCGCTTTCCTTTCCAATACAACGGGGGCGTAAGCTAGGTGAAATCAATAAGAATGAACGGACTGTGACCACTCAATCACTCGCTCTTTCGCAGTCCAAAGAGTGCCAGGATTTTCACAGCCGCATCAGCAATACACGAATGAGAGCAGTACATGATTGGTGGAAGACCACATACTACCCATCTCCTCAGTGGTTGAGCGTTCAGCAGTCCTGGGGAGGAGTGGTGACTGTTGGACTTAGTTGTGTAATGCCGAGCTCAACTCGGAAGTAGCCGAGGTGGCTGAACCTTAAATCGTCGGTTTACATACAGTAGTCGAATTTTCATGTATTACCTTACGGATTTGTCTACCAATTCACTGCATACTAGGTACCAAAAATCCCATAGTGACTAGATGTTGAAGTTGTCAGTCCACCTCGACCGTGCTCAGTACTTCCGCTGGAATAGAGGGCAACACGTACCTGCAAATAAGCTGGGCTGCAGCCCAGCAGAATCCAGATTGACAACACCGAGGTCCGAAAGGTCGAGTCGGCCAGTCGGGCGTTGGACCAATATTCCGAACATGTCACTAAGTTTGTCACTGCACGTCACGGTCATGTGCAAAGGCAAGGTTTTTCCGGTTGTGATGGTGCCGTTGCCCGTCGATTTCAACTTCCGAGTTAGAGTGTGCGCATCTACGAGGCAAATTATCAATTCTAAGACGGGGCGGCGCACCGTGCTGAGAGAGAACTCTGTGACTTGCACTCAGAGTGCGGGCCGCTGCAGCCAGCCGGGAATCATTGTCAAGAATGAACACCGCTATATACCAGGACAGTCCCTTTTCCACTGAATGCCACCGCAAGGCCCTGAATTGCCCCGCAGGTTATGACGGATATATTTGCGCTTGCTGACAAGGACAATGGCATCGCTCCCAAGTACTGTCCCATGTGATACAGTTGCCCGTGACTACTGTGGCGGCTCGTGGAGAGGTGTCATTGGCCACTTGGATTACATCAAGCAGATGGGCTTTTTGATGCGGTTTGGATTTCTCCAGTCTACTTCAACATTGAAGGTATGACCCCTTATGGTCCGGGTTATCATGGGTGAGTACGCAATAAAAGCCAGATGGGATGCCAGATCATATTCCAGCTACTGGCCGCAGGACATTTACTCCGTCAATCAGCATTTCGGCTCTGCGAACGATCTAAAGAATCTGAGCTCTGCTCTGCATGATCGAGATATGTTCCTTATGATTGACGTTGTCGTTGATCACATGGTTACAACACTACCTCTGAACGCCACTGCCTCGAGCTTTGAGGCCCCTCAGAATATTTCGGCAACGGATATAACGCCTTTCGCAGATATGGATGACTTCCATCCATTGTGTTTCATCATGGACTACAATAACCAGATTGAAGTCGAACAATGTTGGCTAGGCGACGCCACACCACCATATGCCGACGTGGATACAGAGAACCCGAATGTCGTAGGCACGCTCAACAGCTGGATACAAGATGTTGTGTCTAACTTTAGCGTGGATGGTCTGAGACCCAGCACTGTAAAGTTCGTGTCTCCGCAGTTTTGGCAGGATTTTACGCGAGAAGCAGGAGTGCTCACTATCGGAGAGGTATTCTATTTCTCCTTATCGCAGTTAGTGCTTTGACCAATACCGTTGTTGGTGGCAGGTCATGTCGAACGATACTAATTACACCAGCAGTTACACTCGTGAGCCCATGCGCACAATAAAAAGCATGGTTAGCTGACATACATACTGCGTCAGATGTCATGGATGCGGTGCTTGATTATCCAACATGGTATGCCCTTGTACCAGCATTCCAGTCCCCAG
>MU179356.1:0-17119 GCA_016767475.1 Suillus weaverae | reverse complement strand
ACCGTCGCTGATGCTGAAAGCTAAGCTTTCAGTATTTCACCTTTTGGTGTAACGGTTATGCGCAGGTGGTGGTCTGACCATGTTACACAAGCGCCCTGTTGATTTGGAAGTAGTAGAGATCCGCGGAACATAGTAGGAAGAAGAAAAATAAACATGACGAACGCAATCTGGACTCCGGCTTTGCAAGACCCCATTTCTGTTATTGAAATGAGCACAAACCTTGTGCAGTATTGTCGCATTGCAGTGAGACGATGATCCCAGCAATCTTAAGCCAAGTGTGATGAGCGAAAGCCAACGATTCCTACCCTGGCATACATCCTGAAAATATCATGACGGCAGCATCATCAAAAAAGACTGAGATGGACTATATAAGATCACGTCCACAGAAAGAAACAAATGACTTGCAATAATGTAACCCCGTATATGTATGCTATGTGAAGGCCGAAAACTGCATGATCGGTTTGCGGATAAAAGGACTTTTGACCAATGTTGACTTCCGAAGATGGCATTGTGCGGACTTCCATGTACAATGCCTTTTCGGTGGCGAATGCGCTCCGCTTTCCTGTCCAATAAGACGGGGGCGTAAGCTAAATGAAATCAATAAGGATGAACGGACTGTGACCACTCAATCACTGGCTCTCTCGCAGTCCAAAGAGTGCCAGGATTTTCGCGGCCGCATCAGCAATACACGTAGACAAGATATGAGAGCAGTACATGATTGGTGGGAAATCACATACCACCCATCTCCTCAGTGGTTGAGCGTTCAGCAGTCCTGGGGAGGAGTGGTGACTAGATCATGATGTTGAAGTTGTCAGTCCACCTCGACCATGCTCAGTACTTCCGCTGGAATGGAGGGCAACACGTACCTGCAAATAAACTGAGCTGCAGCCCAGCAGAATCCAGATTGACAACACCGAGGTCCGAAAGGTCGAGTCGACCAGTTGGGCGTTGGACCAATATTCGAACACGTCACTAAGTTTGTCACTGCACGCACGTCACGGTCATGTGTAAAGGCAGGTTTTTCCGGTTGTGATGGTGCCGTTGCCCGTCGATTTCAACTTAGAGTGTGCCCATCTACGACGCAAATAATTAATTCTAAGACGGGGCGGCGCGCCGTGCTGAGAGAGAATTGTGACTTGCACTCAGAGTGCGGGCCGCGGCCAGCCGCGAGCCATTGTCACGCAAAATCGCCACATGTATTACAGGTATACTTATCCACTCACGTGTATCCACTAGGAACTCACTTCCGTCAGATATTAATAAGGACAGTACAGGCATAAGCAACCATATCTTTTCCCCTCCCCCAAACACTTCATCATGCCAGCTGTGCAACCTCCATGCAAGGTTCTCGTCTCTGGCGCGAATGGCTATATCGCGATTTGGGTCGTGCGCACCCTTCTCGAGAAGGGGTACTCTGTCCGTGGAACAATCCGGTCTGAGGAAAAAGCAGCACACCTCAGGCAGCTGTTCAGTTCATATGGTGATAAGCATGAGGTGGTCGTCATTGAAGATATCACAAAGGTGCCCATAGACAAGAAATCGATCGCGCGGGACCTTACTTGATGTATTTGAAATAGGAAGGAGCCTTTGACGAGGCGGTTAAAGGTGTTGATGCCATTGAGCATACGGCCTCCCCTTTTCACATGAACGCGGATGATCCAGACGGTACATTAACACAAATTAATGCCCTGATTTTTATTCACCTGTTCTTAGAACTTATCATTCCCGCAGTCAATGGCACAGTTGGGATTCTGAAGAGTGCTCTCAAGTATGGGTAGGTACTTCGTCGTCATCTGAAGGTGTGCGTTGTTAATTGATATCGTATCAGCCAATCTGTCAAGCGTATCGTGGTTACTTCATCGGGAGCTGCGGTTCTGCGTGAAACACCAACGCCATGCACTTTCTCCGAACTAGACTGGAACGAGCAATGTCTGGAAATTGTGAGGGAAAAAGGTCGCGAAGCGCCTAATATGATGAAGTATCGTGCTTCAAAGACTCTCGCTGAGAAAGGTACGGTCACCCCGAGGTATCAAACATGCTCATCGTGAAGTGGTAATTCTCATATCCTTGCAGCGGCTTGGGAGTTTTGGAACAAACATAAAGCCAACGTTGGCTGGGATCTCACTGTTCTTAATCCACCTTTTGTGAGTTTTTTTTTCAATGTTAGGAATTTTAGCTGTGACGAACTCACCAATTTCTCAATGATAGGTCTTTGGGGTATGTCGGAAACGTGCTTCTCATCGGCCTTCCCCTATCTAATTCTACTTCTTCCATGATAGCCCGCTATCAATGCGGTCACAGCAACATCGGCATTGGGCACGTCCGCGAAATTGTTCTACAACCATGTCGCCCTTCCAAACTCCAACGGAGCAACAAACGAGTTTCTGGCCTCCACCGGTACAGCCTGGGTCGACGTGCGTGACATTGCCGAAGCGCATGTCATTTCGCTCGAGAAGGAAGCTGCAGGTGGCGAACGAATCATCATTAGTGCAGGTACGGTAGCTCCGTCCATTCAGAAATGATCAGGCACTTACCTTCCTCCAGGACTTTGGAAATGGCAGGATTTCAGTAGGTGCACTCCGTTGTGCCGCTGCTCTATCATTCACATGATATCTCGTAGTTGACGCTGCTAATACAATCTCGCCGCCACCGAAACTCGCAACAGGTGGTCTGCCAAAGGGTAACCCCGGTGCTGGTACTGGACACCCCTCCACGGTACACCTTCTTTACTACGACACCACGAAGGCTGCACGAATCCTGGGGCTCAAGTATCGAACTATCGCAGAGACAACGAAGGACACGCTGGCAGACTACGAAGCAAAGGGATGGTGATACGTTTTATGCCAAGAACTTTAGATGAATTGTACCGTCACACCCGCAAATGGACAAACGAATTTGAGAGAATGAATGTTTCTACATAATTAGTACTTATCACATGCATGTGAAGCACGGGCGGTGGGTAGTAGGCTAAAAGGTTTTGGCACTCTGCTGAGACGAGCAGCTATAGCTGTATTCGAACTCCACCTGTCAGCATGGCACAACCAATCATTCATACCGACGAATGCGTGTATTCCAATGTCATATCTTAAGTTCTCCACATTCGAGACATTTCGAGAGAGGCCAGCAAACTCTGACGTACGATACGTAGCATCCTGATTGGCGTTGGTGAGACGTGGCTCGCAGAGGGTAACCAGTTATCGTGGTCGAGAGACAAACTGAAAATGATGCATTTGGGTCCTGGGGACACAAAGTATAGTGTAGGTGATATCCTGTGATATCTTGGTCGGCAGCATGCAGCGTCAACGTTTCAGCAGAAAATACCGCCGAGACACCGATATAGATTATTAATTTGCACGAACCTCTATTCGAAGTTCGCTAATGATAAAATTTCAGGTCTTCAGGCTTGGGGAGTTTTCGTCGGTATGTTGACGGCGCCTCTATGTATACAGACACTCACCTTTGTGCTCGTATCACATATGCAAGCTCACAACATAACCTACATGCACACCCAGAACAAACTATTTGTGCGGCCTCGTTGCTCTCCGAGTCGTTGATTATTTTTGATGATTTGATCGAGTGACCCTGAGTGCGCTGCCTCACCTCATCATCTGCCCTTTTCAAGTTCCCATGTCTGCGGAACACCTAGATTTGCGTATGCTACTGCTTTGGACGTCGACTGGTCCTCAAAGTGTCAAGTTGCAAGAGGTCGTATTGATTCAAAATGTCACCGAGCTACGTAGCTGTTTATTGACGCCTGTTAGGATTAGAAGTCGTTGACAGACAAAGCCAAACAGCCCTAAGTGACTCTACATGAGTCGGCCTGCATGGACCATATTACATCAATCAATTTCTGTTTTTAGAACGCTTTGATCACCACGCCTTACCAGCACAGAGTTTTGGCTATGATTGCTTGAGGTGCTGAGGTCCACAGGACTCTCATACACATCTAGCATTGCCCATACGCAACGCGTTCTTCTGCCTTGCCTTTCATTCACATTCACAATGGAAACAACTGAAGAGCTACAACAACTCGAAATCACTGCATTGAAATCCATTTATGATACAGACTTCTTTGAGCCGCCACCGCCCAAGGCTTGGAAGGTCTGTCTGCTCGTCTTCTTGAATTAGTTCGTAAATGTGTATATCCATGTCTAGGGAGCCACCAGATTGCCCGAATTCATCATCAAAGTCACCCACCCAGATCCAATCCATGCCTCCAAGGTCTACTTCCACTTGCATACTAAGTCAGACAGCCCTGGTGCTCGTGTATCTTCTTTCCTAACAAATGTTTCATTAGACTACCTAAAACATATCCCACCCTTGCAACCCCCGTGTTCACTATACAGAAGCCTCGCGGTATCAACCATGATCATGAGATAACTCTTCAGAAAGCCATTCATTCTGAGGCTCAGATGCTCCGTGGATCTGAAATGGTCTTCCAGGTGTGCATATATCCACTGTTTAAGCTATCTTCATGCCACTCACGATATGTTTTGTTGCAACTAGATCATTACGTCGGCTCAGGAGTGGCTAGCTGATCACATCCATCCTGCTATTGAATCCTCCGGCTCTCTTGCCACTGAGATGACGAAGCGTGCCTTGGAAGAAGAGAAGGTATGCTCCCTATTATTATCTTATTGAAATGTATTGATATCTGAATCAGGAACGAAAGCGACGACAAGAGGAAGAGGCCGAAAGGGAGTTTGAGTTAGCATCTCAACGTGCCGAAGAACTTCAAGAACAGATTCAGGCTGATGCGCAGAAGCATATACTTGCCAAGGAGATGCAGTATAAAGCAGCTCGACGAAGGGCGCAGTCTGATGCTACTGAAGTTCCCTCTTCAGGAGACACCCTCACAGAATCCTTTCCTAATGAAATCGAATTCAGGGGAGTACGTTTCAATGCCGTCAAGATGTTTCATCCGCGTAAAGGTCAGTTTAGTTTTGCATTTGTATCGTCTAGAATTTTGACCTCGTCGAGGAAGAATGTCTTGGTATCACATACATTGCAGATCCGCTGTGTGACGATGTGAATGCAACGCTGCCGCTCGAGGTTCATACCATCAGCTTTAACTCGGACTACTACACGACTACTCAAGGTTAGATCAATGTGCCTCATTCTAAGGCAGCTAGCTGATTTTCTCTAGGGAAGAAAAAGTTACACGCAGCAGAAGCTGAAATCCAGAAACTGATCAATATTCAGCACCCGAACCTTCTAAGCACTTTTGCCGTCAAACTGAACTTTCCTTACTCTGGCGCTCCACCGCGCTTGACCATTCTCTCCGAACAAAGACCCGCGTTAACATTGCAAGACGTTCTCGAGGATTGTGAACGTCTTCGAGAAGATCGAGCATCAGTTCGTCGTACAGTCTCTTGAACATTATCGTGGCATTAAGATGCTTTGACTTTTAGGAATATCTTGGTCAGATTCTGTCTGCCCTGAACGCGGTCCATTCAGCAGACATAATTCACCGAAGTACGACCTGATTCTTGACCCACACAACAACTGATATCGTTCCAGGTCTTGACATTTCCTGCATTTATCTTGCTACAAGAGAGAATAGAACCCACACCAAGATGGTCAGGATGGGAAAAGTTGGCTATCATGCACGCTTGAAGGACTACCATAAGTCTAATCCGTTTGGCAACGGCATATCAAACGTGAACGAGGAAGAGTATATACGTCCTACACCTTGGTGAGTGGTGTGGGAATGGTACATCAGAGCTCTTCATCTGAACGACCATTGCAGGTTATCCAAAGATGTCCTTGAGTCTGTCTTATCATACACTCGGGGACGCGATATACACAACATTGGAGTAATTTTCATGCAAATGGTCAATGGAAGAGACGTCATGAGGCAGTTCAGTGATCCTAATGAGGCTGTGCAAGCCGGTAATCCATGTTCTGTTACACTCTGTTGTGCTGGAGCTTATTTTGCTTTTCAGCGGCTCTTTCTCCTACTCTCCGAACATGTGCACTGAATATGTTAGTACACGCGAAGAAAGTTTCCTGCTTGTGCCTTTTAGCATAACTGGCGTCGGCGGCGCCTCTCCAATCTCCACGACGAGTTGGAAGCCCCACGACAATTCCATCCATTAGCACCGGTAACACTGATATTTTATTCCCATGTCTTAATCCTTACCTATTTGTCCAGATCTCAGGACGCCGAAACCCAATGGATACTTTGGCTCTCCAGAGACTGACTACTTCCGAGTTCCTCAGCGCACTACTCCGGCCAGTCGTTGGAAGGAGGATTGGGAGGAGCTCGAACTCTTGGTATTCTCATGTATATGATCCCCTGTTCCCTCGCTTACGCTAGTGTTCCAGGGCAGGGGTGCCTTTGGATCTGTAGTCAAAGCTCGAAACAAGATTGATAATCGCATCTATGCAGGTACGTGGTTTGAAATTTGAGAAACGGATATCTAATACCTTGCGACGACGTATAGTCAAAAAGATTCGCTTACGATCAGACAAGGACGATAACAAGCTCTTCCGCGAAGTGAATGCTTTAAGTCGGCTGTCGCATCGTTTCATCGTTCGATATTACACAACGTGGGTTGAATTCAACGAGTCAACATCAAGTATAATGTCATCAAACTCGGACACTGGATCTGATTCTGGGACTGAGGGTGGCATGACATCCGTGCCCCAATCATACGAGCGCGAGGCGTCTGATCCATTCAAGGTAAAATTGGAAGACCTGGACGATTATGGGTCCAATAAGACATCTTTTCCGAGCATTCATTTCACACGGCCCGAGATCAAGAATGATAACCACGGAGAGGACGAAGAGGACGATGAAGACGATGACAGCGATGGAGAATTCGGCAATCTCTTTTCCTCAGAGTACACCACAGATGAAGATACTCCGAAGGATCCTATCCAACCTCGAACGTTGTACATACAGATGGTAGGATCCGTAAACCACGAGCATCCTCACTGAATTCATTTCTTCACTCAGGAATTCGTTGAGCGTCAGACTCTGAAAGAGGTGCGACATCCGTTACGCATATTTTACATGAATCGATTGAATGATTGTCGTCTAGCGAGTGGCAGAGGGTTTATCTGAAGAGGAAGCTTGGCGGTTGTTTTATCAAATCCTCGATGCCTTGGTGCACATGGGTAGCATGAGTATTGTAAGTGAAGTCTCACTTGGCTTTCTGTCTGTTCTCACGTCACGCCAGCTTCACAGAGATATCAAGCTCACGAACATCTTCATTGGTATGCACTACTCTTACCTATCTGTTCCGATACGCTTACCCTTCACTCAGATGGGAAAGGGGACTGCAAAGGCAAGTACTGGAGATGTACTCTTGAGTGCTGGATTTGACGTCATGATCAGTCGGAGACTTTGGTTTAGCCACATCGAGTTTAGCTGCTGTTGACCCCTCAGATCTATCACCGTCTGTCGTTCATTCAGACTCTGAACTGACGCTCGGTTTGTCATAAATTGTTCAATAGTGATTATCGCTGA
Organism: Suillus weaverae; assembly: GCA_016767475.1. Lineage (NCBI taxonomy): Eukaryota > Fungi > Basidiomycota > Agaricomycetes > Boletales > Suillaceae > Suillus > Suillus weaverae. Next base: position 9,645 of record MU179356.1, on the reverse strand, counting down.
CGCTGAACAGAGGTTGGAACCAAGTTATACATCGCTCCCGAAGTCCAGTCTAGGAAGCGAGGACCCCGCAATCATAACAAGGCCGACATGTATAGTTTGGGGGTGAGCAGGCTTTGAGAATCCGCCGAACATAGCCTCATACTTCTTAGATTGTTTTCTTCGAGATGAACTTTTCCTTTTCCACGGGAGCGGAGCGTATAGCTGTGCTCGAAGACCTAAGGAAGCCCGAGGTATACTTCCCTCGAGATTGGGACCTTCACCGTTCTAGCCAGAAACAAAGTCGGTTCAAATTGATTGACAGCATTCTAATGTGTTAATTCATTGTAGTTATTGCTGCGCTCCTTCGCCATGACCCTACCGAGCGCCCAAATGCACTGGAGCTCTCACAGAGCCCTCTTCTCCCTCCAAGGGTAGAAGACGAATATTTCAAAGGAGCTCTGCGGATGATGAGTATGTATATATCTATACGAAAATCGATGACGCTTATGCGCAAGCGGCAGCTAAACCGGACTCTCCGTACCACCAGGGCGTGTTGTCTGCCTTGTTTAACCAGCCTGTAAATCAGGCTCGAAGCTATTTGTACGACATCGAAGCTGAAATTCCCGAGCACGCGTACCTGAACGACATCGTTGAGGACCGAATCACAGCCATCTTTCGACTTCATGGTGCAGTCGACATGGAACCTCCGCTATTACTACCGTCGTGCAATCCCGAGGAGAGCCAGAATCATGCTACCCTCATTGATCGTCACGGAGAAAAGGTTTGCTTGCCAAACAACGCGCTAGTACCTTTCGCTCGGTTGGCTGCACGAGCTGGCCTACGAAGAATCAAGCGATTCCATATCGCGAATATTTATCGGCCAAAGCGAGTCCCTCCAAGCTTCTTCCAAACGTGTTTGTAATGATTGTTTGAACAGCTCCGCCCCAGGACATCCGAAGGCTACAAAAGCAGCGGTTCTTGACATCATCACTCCCGATTTCAAGCATGGACTGATTGCAGCTGGTGCCGAGTTCCTCATGCTTCTCAGCAATTGCTTGAACAGTTTCCCAAACCTTGCTCAGAACTACGAGATCCATATCTCTCATTCTAAGAGTATAAAACTTTTTGTGTTTTCACGACTTTCACTGACATGGAACTAGTCGCGGATCTTGCTTTGAATCGTATTCCGGAGGAACTCCGTTCTTCGGTAATAGAAATCATCAATCAGTCGAAGTCTACTGCTCCACAAAAGCGAGTATCTCTGTTGAAGAAAGGCCTCTTGAGGAGTACGACGGATGAATTAGAAGCCCTTGCTGAAATAGGTGATCTAAGGACAGGCGTCTATGTGCATGAGCTAATTGCAGGAATAGACGAGGACATCGACACACTCTTATCCAAACTTGAGAAGGTCTCACCCACCCTTGTTACGGTCATGAAGCCCGCCGTGGAGGAAATCAAGCAAACGATTCAGTTTGCCACATCTGCGGGCTTCTCCGCCCAGGTCTTCTTCCATCCCTTGATGTGGGGCGCTCATCACATGCATTTCAAGGAAGGAGTGCGTATCGAAGTGGTCAGACGAACTAGGCGGCTGGACGTTCTCGCTGCAGCTGGACGGTATGGAATCCAAGATTGAATTTGATGTTGCTTGACATTTATGATAGATACGACAACCTCATTACCCAGTATTCCAATCCGAAACCTAGGTTGGATCCTGTCTGTGCATTCGCCGTACAAATCGCTCTTGAGAAGATCGCGATGGTATTAGCGGCCTTCCAGAGCACCTCTGTCAAAGCGCTTGTTAAGGAGCAGCGGTCATTCGGTTTCTGGAGCCCTCGGAGATGCGACGTTTACATCCTTTCATATCAGACAGGCTACTTGCAGGACCGTTTGGAAGTTGCTTCTTTACTGTGGCAAAACAACATCAGCGCCGATATTATGTATGATGCTAACCTTGTGGAATTTGAACATGAGAGTCACGTCGACTTATGCACACGCGAAGGAATACTGTAAGTTCAAGACTAGAATTACCTAGATCATCTACGCTGATGTCTGGCATCAGATTTGCCATTTATCCTCGACCACGCACCGTGCGCCGCGAGCAGGCCGCTTTCAAGGTGAAAAGCATCTTAAAGGGTACAGTTTATGAAGGTTTGGATTTTCTGAACTTTTCCACCTTTCGGGGCTGTTCGAAGGGCAGTCTCACGCCAAGATCTTGTTGGCTGGCTTCAACACCAGATTGCTGAGCAGAAACGCGTAGACTTGGCTACCTCAGGCTCATCTGCCTACCCTGATACTCTTACGGTTCCTGTGCCACCCAAGGACGCATCTGCCCCTGAAGTACAACTCATTCTACCCGTCGATGCAAAGAAGCAGAAAAAGCATGTCAAACAAATCCTTCTCGATCGAGGTAACGCCAATTACAGATGCTAGTTTCGAATCGACTGACGTATGTTTAGCGTACGAAAGGGCTGGGCACCTTAAAACGGCAGTGCAAAATGGGTTGCCGATGCTTGTTGTTGATGTTCCAAACGCGGTCTTTGATACCCTGATGAAGAATGCCTCCTGGATAACCGATGAAGAGACCTGGAAGGGAATTACAGCGTCCATGCCTACTGTTCACATGGCGTATGCTCAGCAAATTCGCGAAGCAGCTGCTAAGCGAAAAGCTGAAGGATTCCCGTATTTGCTGTTGTATGCCACACGAGAGGAGCGCATGCAAATTCTTACTCTCAACTAGGTCTGTTGTGACAATTTCCCGAAACCTGTTTACCTTACTTTATGACGTCCACCGTCCGTGGAGATTCGTAGCTAGGAATTATTCTCTCCCGTGTATTACTGAAACCGCAGACTTCCCGTACAATGTATTTTAATACTGCAGGATTCGATTGGTCCTTCCTACTTGCTCCAAGCCGTGAAAGTCTCCTGGAACCCATCGGCATTATCGCTGGAACGGATGACCCCATTCTGTGATACGCTGAGTTGGTAAGTAGTGGCTACGGTTGACACACTGTATGCAGTGACGTTCGACTTGGAATCGATGTTGAAAATTTGTGCTTGGCAAGTGTTAGTGGTCAAACAGTTTTGGCTATAATTCTGAACGAATCATCGATCCGGATAAGTAGTAAAAGAACGGATAGCGCAGTCTACTTACTTGGAAGAAGCTGTAGAAGCCCGCTCCTGTGCGTGTGATTATTGATGGCGTGCAAGAGCGGAGGAAGTTAGAGTGCATACCAAATATTATGATGTTGCTTGAAGACTGGATGTACATTCCCCAGGCCATGTTGATCGAACTCGAAAAGGTAGGGTCGTTGTAGGATGAGGTAGTGCTATAAGGTGCTGGCGCAGCCGGAGAGGGTTGGTAATATGGCTTAGGCGGCATCAGATAGAGTGGGTCTGATACGAAGATCAGTCCTTACCGTTTCAGTCTGGGCAAAGCCAATATAGTGGTTCCGAGCATTCACCAGGCTATACTGGTACAGCGCAGCGTGTTCAGCTAGTTTGTTGAGCATTGTGACAATGGCCAAGTTTGGTGATCACTTACAAGCTAAATCAAGTTGTCAGGGCGAGGTCACGAGAGTCATAAAGGCCACCCACATGTGCCAATAAGCCATACCGGGCCATGAGACTCGGAAAGAATCCCGCGACCAGTAAAGATCGAGATATCAGAGGAATTGGAAGTATCAAGGTCGTGGTCGGCAGTCCAGACCCATGTGCCCTATGCGACAATATTAATTTAGAGAGGTTTGGGGGGCTTCTATTCCTCGTACTTCAAGGTATGCACTCGATCCAGAAGTCAAATACATCCCAAGGAAAGCAGCCTGACAAGAACTATTGACAGAGCCTGAAGGACATTGTGAATACTGCATGTTCGTTCCGGCAGCTAACAAGGAAGAGTCAGAACGCATCTCCATCAGCAAATCTGGGAAGAATTACCTCCACCCAACCTGTACCATCGTCATTAATGCATCCCAATTACACGAGAATAAAAACCAACCTAATATGACTGTCCCACATTCCTGCAGCCGCTTGTTGACCAGATGGGTCGTGCACATTCCACTCGATCATTATGGCACCGGGAGCTGTGAGAGATCAGCTTTAGAAATAAGACAGACTATTTCCTCGCATACCAGGACCTGTAGTGGTGAAGACCATATCACTTATCTCCAGGACACCTTGAGAATTCGCTGCACCTGCTTGAATAACCGCACGAGGGTTTTTCTGATCGCTAAATGCACTTCCACCAGCCATGATGACTGACCAGGCTTCACCAACGATCTGAGCTCCGGCGGGGATGGTGATGGTATTGGTCACATAGTACGTCCCGGCATCGAAGAAGATGATCTTGCATCCAGCGTACTGACAAGATTTGTTAACTTGATTTCAGCAGGGCAACGTAACAAAACGCACCTCATCAAGGACGTTTTGAATAGCAGCAGTGTCATCTGTGTGGCCATCGCCTTTTGCACCCTGGCTCTTGATGCTGATGAATTGACTGGCAGCGTAGCTCGCGTACTGAGGATGAGCTTTTCCGAAGATTCGTCCAAGGCTATCCAAAAAAAAGTATGGAGGGCTTGTTCGCAGAGACGATGTTTCCTTGTGCAAAATTCTTGGATCCACTGGTTCCGGAATACACATTTCCTTGACCCCACGAAGCGATCGTCGTCGTACCACCAGCAAGGACTGTTATTCCGCCTGTAACACCAACTGCGGTAGGAACATTGCTCAGCTTGATGTTGTTGAGAACGAGGGAGCCGGCCAGTTGACCATTGCTCGCAACCGAAGAGCGAACGAAAACGGAGGTATTAGTTACAACTGCATCGATGATAGCCTCTGAACCAACGGTCTAGACACTATTCAGCTTTTTGCAATTCAAACACTTGTGAAGGCGAACCTGATTGCTTGTTGTCGTTCCACCAGTCGCCAAGTCAAAGCCGATCTGTTATCTGTCAATTCTCTTCGGTAATATTTACAAGTTCAATGCATACCTGACAATTGTTGATCGTGACTCCTTGAAATGTGAATCCTGGAAGAAATGTGAGAACTGCATAAATTTCTTTAAGTTGATCATTACCCCAATTCCAGATGCCAGAGACAGCTGCCGATCGGTATGGGTATTCAGTGTATTATGACATATTGATAGACGTGGGGACAAACCAGTAGCGGCATTGTTGACGGTCAAATTACGAACAGTAAACTGCTGGTTACCGACTTGAATCCCGTACTTTCCTGATGAAATTTCACAAAAAAAATAACAAAAGTAGTTATATGAACTTACCTCCGTTGAATATGATGTCTGATGCGCAAATTTAATGTTCTTATTCTCGTATCAAGACAGAATGTGCTCACCTCCCATAAAACCACCACTGGTGACCATATGTTGAGAATTAAGATTCAAAATAAGAAGGCGAGCCATCTTACCTCCCATTCTCCATGAACATGCCTTGATGACCGTTATTGGAAGCGGTGGACATCTCGACCACGATATTGATAAGCGAAGTGGCTTGCGAAACCTGCCAGTGCAAACCAATTGCAGAAGTTGATGCAGGGATTTGCCTAAGGTCGATTATCAAGTTGCGAATGGAACGATAGCTAGACGTCTATCAGCTATGGTGCACGGTGTGCAGAAAAATGGCGCACAAGTTGTCCTGGTTAGAGAACCATTGAGCGCCCCAGCCATTAGGAATGTAAGGATCGGCATCTGGGTAGCATTTATGTAAGGCGGCATCCACATTGAAAATAACGGATCAAGTACCGATGACTGCGAATCCACTGAAAGACGAGCTGGCAAGGAGGGTTGGAGGTTTCTTTGCATCTCCGATAATCTGAGTATAATAGTACGTGTCAATCGCCGAGGAGACGAGGTAAGTCCTGTCCAATAGTCAGGAGGCAATCTCATGGTATGATCGATCAGACATACCCTGCAGGGAAATACACGATAGCCGGAGTAACGCTAAATGCCACAATCGGTTAATGTATTCGCAAAGAATCAGTGACACTCTGCACTGACGTGGAAGAATTGCAAGATCCGCCGCCGCAACGTCCACCGGAGGACATGGCTGAGCTAGGATATGGGTAAGTTAATGCTTGTGGTGAAGAAAAAAATAACATGCTTGATAGCAGTAGTGTCATCGGTGACACCATCGCCCTTAGCCCCAAAATCCTTTACATTCCTGAAAACCTGGTAAGAACTCGGGTCCGAATTGAAGGCCGAAGTTCCTTGATGTTGGACAGTCTGAAGCCAATACGGATCACTTGGAGCCGCTGTTCCACCACCCAACGGTGCTGAGCAGGATGTGCCCAACCCAGAGACACGAGTGGATAATGTTAACAGTGCACTCAACAGGAGAGACTTTGAGTAACGCGACATTACTTCCTTCGGGTGATAAAAGCGAAAGTACAAAGGAAAGTGGGCACAAACCAACACCTTTTTATATTGCTGAGGGTAATGGAGTAGACGACTAGCAGAATTGGGCGACCCTTTGATCAGTAGTAGCTCAAGAGCCGACAGGAGAGGTATGAAGTCAATGAATGGCCCCATGACATACAGTTCCGAACGGAACACTTTCATTTTGGGGAATCCGCCCCATATGACAGCAAAGCTTGTGGTAAGTGTACCACGAGGTACTGGCACGGAACTACAGTTCGTCCATGTAGGTGTTTCCTACTGACATATGATATACGCATTTCGATACGTTCGGAATGGGCTCACCCGGCACAACCTAGCCATTCATTATTATCACAAAAGACACTGAATGAGTTAGTACACAGTGAGCAGATTGCCAGAGGCCCAGACTTGTTGAACATGCATTCTTGATTCTTGCTTTAAGTACAACAACTCGTCCCGGATGATTTTGCAATCAAATCTGTCGTGCTACTGAACAGAAGGGCACAGCGTAGTTGAAACCTTCCGGCCATCCGCAAGCAAGTCGCGCACCTGATAACAGAGAAAAGGGAAGAGTGTGCTTCACTCGCTTCTAAGGCTGCTTGTGAAAGACCAAAGAAGTAATGAAGCTTTGCTTTTGAAACTCCGCGATCCTTCAACGGGAAAAGTTAGTCTTGATCAAAACCCTTCATCACAATTCGTTCCCCAGTAGGCCCCAGTGGGCCTGGATGGTCTTTCGCTCTGAAAAGACATGGTACTCACCATTCCGTGAGTGTCTAAGGCCGCCCGCCCTTGCACCCAATGCTCATTCATGTGTCGGATGAACACGATACCATTGAGAAAGTCAATGCACTAAGACAGTATGTCTTGTAATGAGCGAGCGCCCAGAACTCTTACCATGATTCCGGATTCAGTCAGGGCATCCCAACAATTGACCGAACTAGTGAGCATCTGTTGGAATAGCAATGTCTTGGATAATCTCACAGACGCTTGCAGCATCGCGGTTTGCCAGTGCACATGAGACTTGCCCCTGATCATAGTCTCCCCTAACTTCTCAGACCTATTGAAGGAAGGCCGTCGTTCCTTCTAATAATGCTCCCCTGGGAATTGATCTTTACAGAGATCCAAGTATCTTGGCTACAGCAATAACTCATTTCAGTTTTTCCGTTATTTGGACACCAGCACGTTCGGCTTTGACATCGCTTATGTATTCAAGAGGTGAGTATCTTGCAGTTGGTGTCGGACGAGCCACGAGTCATCTTCCGACTGATCTTTACTGAGCTATCTCACAAGCCCCATTGAAAGACCATACGGGACTGGGTGGATGCCGGTATATGTTCAGCAGCATTGGGAGACAATGTTGATCTTTCACCATCTTCTTTCAACAAGGGACTGCATGTGACTTGGTGCAAGTGTAGTACGAGACAACGCTCGTGCTGTATCGCTCGACAGGGGATCACAATATTGCTGGTTGGATCGACTCATCAGTTCCGTCTTCGACGCAGAGTAATACTTTGTAAGCAGAAAGTGCAGGCCGATCGACGAAGGTGTACAACTATAGGCATTCGGTGTGCAGAGTGGTGCTGTCTATGCCGCATCCGTTGTTCGTTAAGAGGGAAAATCAAGCTGCTTTCATGCATATGCAAATCGTTCACCATCGATTTACCACTGCTTTCCGGGCCAAGTTACACTTGATTGTACGCACGGAACGGACCATCTTGGACAGTTCCGACAACGCACAGTCTCAAAAGGTCATGTACATAACTAGGATTGCCCCACAACTTCTTCCAAATGCCCTACATCCAACCTGGGGGAAAACATGACCGAAAACGGCTGTGCGTGTGCAATAACATTATCTTCGAATGCCCACCTATCTATGGCCGCATCCTTGGGTTCTAAGATCCGAAAAGCCCAGAACAAATACGCAAGAGTGATCAGGACAGAATCACTCGCTAGATACTGTCCTAGACAAAAACTGATTTATATGTTAGTTCAATACCACTGAATTGATCAGACAACTGACCGCCTGCCAAAGCCAAATGGGAAAGACTTGAGATCGGGATGAATGTGCCCGCATGGCTCAACCCATCTCTGTGGGTCAAAGTTTTCGGGGTCAGGAAAAACACTTGCATCATGAGAAATAGCCCTGTAGTGTGCAATAGTCACCAATAAGAATAAGCAACTTATCATGTACTTCTACACTTCTGATGATGACCGTGACTTGATTTCCCTGACGTACAGAGACAACTGGACCATATTTCTGTATCCATTGTGTGATTGTATGGATCACACTAAAGCAGAAATTGAACAGTTTGTCTAAGAAGCAATGATTCACGTGTGAGACGCATGGTCGTAGCATCCGAGGGTGGGGGAGGCGGTTTCATCTTATCATTTGAATCAGGTGGGTGCGATTTTTGGAACGTCACCATGACCGCTGGGTAGTAGTACCACGGCTCGGCTGTGGTCCACTCCAGTTCGGTATTTGCCAGTTTGCCAGAAGTTTGGCAATCACCGTGAGCCAAGCCAGTGATTACTGACTCGGTCCGACTTGTTAGCCATGCAAACTAGTTTGAACCAAAAATGTATGAGCCTCCGCTTGAACCGCTTTAAGCTGGCTTAAGCCAGTTCAGGCCAAAATGCACAAGCGGCAGTTGGGTGGCAGAATTGCTTTTCTTGTTGCCTCTCAGTTAGTTGATTTCACGTTTTTTCTACTTAGGCTATTGTATACACCATGGATAAGGTCCCTATTCAAGTTGATGGAAGGTTTAGGCTGGGAGATGTGTTAGGGTCTGGCTCATATGGTATGTCATTCCCATATTACTGACTATATGTTGATTCAGATTCAACATTTGGACCCCATTTAGCTGTCGTGTATTGTGCACGGAATATCATCAAGAATAATGCAGTTGCCATCAAGCTTGAACCTATCAACCACTCATCTTCTGTGCAGCGTGAATACCACATTTTGAAAAACCTTGAAGGTGGTATTGGGATTCCCCATGCCCTTTGGTTTGGTAGGGAGTCGGCATATCATGCTCTGGTTCTTGACCTGCTTGGGCCATCACTGCACCATATCTTCCTTACCAACAACCGAAAATTTAGCCTTGACACTGTTGTAAATCTAGGAGACCAGCTGGTCAGTCGGTGTGATTGTCATTGTATGTGCAGATTGCTAACTCCATTTCCCAGCTCTCAGCCCATAGTGTCATTTTAATGCATTAAATGAATGCTAGTTACAAGACTGATGTAGTGCATTAACAATTGTAACTACCAGACTTTAATTT
>MU179355.1:120019-170526 GCA_016767475.1 Suillus weaverae | reverse complement strand
CACCCATCAAGTGCATTTCATCTACATGCTTAACATATTCCCCAGATTCTCGAGCGCTAGACTCAGCTATACATAGATACTTCTTTGAAGAATGTGAGACGTCGCTTGATCTTGGTCCCTGATCCGAACATCCTGCAAGGCACTAACTCTCCTGCAGATTTAACTTCTTTTAATATGGAGTTTATTCAAGCCGAGTCAGAATTAGGTCAAGGGTATGCCTCGCATCAGGGCATTTGCGCATCCAGAGATGCGCCGAGGACACCTGGGATCCCCTCCAGTTGTATGCACTAGCTATCCTCTATAGCTCTCAATAGGATATAAACTTGGACATTTTAAAGAAAAATTATTCGACATACTAGTAATACTCTTGGAGGGCTTGTCGACTTCGAAAGGAAGAGATGTATCTACCACGAATAAGGAACAAGACAGGGTAGCACACCTCACCGTCCTACGAATCCAGTTTGAAATAGACTAGCTGCAGAACACGGAAATGAAGTACGGCACTCTGTCAGATGTTTGACACGAATCGCCAAGTTCAAGGTGGGAAATGACCGCGGAAAATGCACATGGCACCAGTATCGTGCCTGGGCGCTTCACCTGCTGTGAACCTGTGGAGACGAAGATATTTGATGGAACACACACCTTAGTAGGTAACTTGAACAACCTCTCGGACAATTTCCTGAGTTCCAAACTTTTTCTGTCTCAGCTATCAATCTGCACCTCTCGTTCGTCGATGGTGCTCATCTGTGTCAAAGTCCTCTGAGCCGTGAGTGACAGTTTCCCCAGGATAAGGGAAGCTATAAGCCTGCTCGCTGACTGGTATCTTGTATTCTCGTACAGATCGAACAGCGAACATACACCCGCCCCGAAGCGGTCAAGATTGATTTCCTTTAAACAAGTCAGATCGTGAGAAATGTTTCATGCTCGTCTGTCAACAAGAGTTGAGGTCAAAACAGATAGGCCAGCGAACTCGCCCACGATCTATAACCCCACAAGACAACACATTCTCATCCAAAGATCCAGCAAGCTGCTCTCGCGCATATGGGCCACGATTCTCTTGATATCCCCAAACGCCCGCCATGTCTTCGCCTGCTGCTGAGATGAACAAGACGTCAGAATTAACCCCCCGCAAGACGATGCGAGGCCATACCAAGCAGGTAGTTGGCGTTGCGCACCTGCCCGGCGGGCGGCGCATCATCACGTGTTCGGGCGACAGCTCACTTCGACTATGGGACCTAGAGAGTGGTGCACAGATAGGTGACGAGTGGCGAGATGAAGGGGATTCGGCACCAGTATTGACGATGGCACTGTCTCCAAATGGCGGGACTGTTGCCAGCGGAAGCCAGGACGGGACAGTGAGGTTGTGGGACGTTGAGACGGGGAAGGTTGTTGTCAAATGGAGAGGGCACACTGGATTTGTGAAGTCAGTATGCTGGAGTCTGAATGGTGAGCGAGTGGTGAGTGGAGGCTGGGATGGCACGACAAGAGTGTGGGATGTGAAGAGCGGTGAACCCGTCCAGGGTTTGAATCCAATAGAGACAGGGCAAGGGTCGGTGTATGCGGTGAGCTACTCACCCAACACCACAATGATTGCGACATGCGGATTCAAAGGGAGAATCAAAATCTGGGACGCAAAGACGGGCGAGCACCTCTCAACGATCAAACACAGATTACCAGCTTGGAGCTTGGCCTGGACATCAGATGAAAAGAAACTTATCGCCGGGTTGAGGAATGGCTCGATTTGGATATTCGACACTGCCACATGGCAGCAGATCGCCCTTCTTGAAGGTCACACACAGCCTGTCTACTCCATCTCTTTATTTCCCAACGACCGCCTCCTTGCGAGTACATCATGGGATAATACAGCGCGTCTCTGGAGCCTTGACACCAACCTTCAAGTCGGTCCACCCCTCCAACACGAAGACTACGTCGAGTGTGCAGCCTTTTCCGCTGATGGAAGGCTGCTATCCACAGCTTGTAATGATAACAACGTGTACGTGCGGGACATTCAAGCCATTCTCAAAACAGTTGGCCTAGAAGATCTCCTGTCCATACCTGATGTGAGTGCCAACTTCACTCCCACTCGTTATCTCATTCTCAATGACTGTCAGGCACAAAAATCTGAACTGAAAAAGAAGGTATGTATCATTATGTGACTTTTCCAGAATGAACACGCTAATGTCCCACTTGCGCAAGTCATTATAGAGCTAGCAACAAAGCGAAACACATCACTAACCCCGCACGTTGAACCCGTGTTGTACTGTTTCTCTACTGTGCATCTCCGTCCACCAACGACAGTCATTAATGGACGTAGTGCATGGACAACTATTTTCATCCTAGTGTCTAGTTCCTATGTTTTGTTACGTTGCTGTTGTGTGTTGTTCCTATATTATCAATAAAATCCATTGACATATCGCATCCTAACTCGTCCTTCAACTTTGCATAGCTGGTGAATGTTATGTAGCCTGGATCTGGAGGACCTCAGCGTGGCACAAACTTACATATCAATCAGTATATATCAGACACACTGGATCCAGTCGGTGAGGGTTGTTTTACTGGGTGCTCGGCGTAACATCAACTAACATCATTTTAGACACGTGCCGACCACTGGAGGACGTCTCGACTGTCGAAAAACCAGACTTTCTGGAACTCTGGCACCCAGACCTAAACGTTAAATAACTCCATATATACCTACCACCATCGGCATTTCAATTCATCCACGAGCAAGTTACTAGTGCGTCGGGTAACTCTTGACGCTCTATTCAATACTTATCATCGAACATGACGACGGATGGGTTGGTCCCTGCCCGGGCTAGTTCGCCAGTTCCAGTTTCCGGAATCTGGTAGCGACTTTCATTCATTAAACCAAAATTCTCGATCGCCAAATTCCGCCATGCGTCCAACAACGCGAAATAATCCACGTACTCACTCGTGCATACGACATTCGAGTCGCCCTAGCTCCGTTTGAGAGTTTGCTCATTCCCCAATTGAAGACGGTGGTTTCGTTCAGGATAAAGTCTTGCGATTTCATACTGCACTTCAACATGACGGAGCATCGGCGGACATTGCACTACCTGCTCGCTGACATGCAACTTTCGCCATTCATTCTAGCCAAGTCAACACTGATAATGGGGTAGCTGTAGCCTATAGGTTCTGCATAAATTTGTGGCATCCGACAGCGATAACCGTTCTTCCAAACCGATCGAAACTCCCTCTTCTTACTGCGTTCCCCCACCTCGCACAATCAAATAATGTGTTTCTCTCTCCTCGCCGATATCATTGCTTCGACGGCATCTATAGCTGTCAGTGCATGCAGCGAACAAGACACAAGTTGTACCCAGGATGCTCAATTTTGCCCCGGCATGAGTTGTTTTTTATGCATCCAGGATGACTGACCCTTCGTGCTGTGTAATTTAGGGTGGCATTCGAACATGCGATTTTCCCGACCGACGAGGTAGCAGCCAGAACAGCGCGTCGCGACAGTGAGTCGTGTTTCTGCCGTGGTTGATGGTGCAATACATAGTTCGGAGTCGGTTAGTACGGCTGCTTCTGCACAAGTTTCAATGCTGCTTGCGCAATACATATTGTAGGATGCCCTTTGAACATCTGAGACGCTCCATAATATGAAATTGACTTGAAAGCATGACATATGAATCACTACGTGAATGCTACGATATTTTGGTCTCGTCACCGACATTGATTCCGTATCCAACATACATGATTAAGTAAAACAGCGCCATGACTCTATCTTGGTGAACTAACCTCCGTCAGCGCAGATTCAGCGATATTCCATCTGAAGAGACCAATCAGCGCCAATCTCCGGCACGATGCCAGTTGGATCACCCGCGTCAATGATGCGGTGGTAAGGGCCATCTGCGCGTGCATCGAGGGGACGACTCTGTGCTACCGCCATATGAATGAAGTAACTAAGCGTCTTCCTGAAGTGGTTTGGGTCCTCCATATCAAAACGGATAGGCCGTAACTGCTCTTGCGAAGGGTCGTAGCAAGGAGCTACCGGATAACGACTGATCATGGTACTGATGACGTTCGGGTCCTGCTCCTCCAAAAATTCACGATAATTATTGTGAGGCCAGTAAGACTGTCCATGGTCTGGAGCAGCAATGGGTGGAATAGTAAGGTGAGGTGGAACCTGCCGCAGGTTTGTACGTGAGCTGTGCGCAGAGCGCGAGATCTGTGGATCCGGGGAGTGGGTGGTAGGAACGGGGGGAGCGGGGGGGACAGGTGCAGGGGTGTACGAGCGACCAGCGCTCGACTTGGCGTGCATACAGTCCGCCTGTCTACTGCTCCCAAACACAGGAACCTGGCCATCAGTTATTTGCAGTACATTCACTGCATCTTGATCGGTGGTGGCCTCGCGCTGCTGTTTGCAGGCAAGGGAAGGGTAGGCCGCAGCCGTGGGCCGCGAAAAGCACGCGACTGAAGGGGACCGATGAATTGTTCGTTGTCTGCCTACGACATGCTGATAGCTTGTGTCGTTCTGCAGGGGCAGTTTGGGCCTGCTGTTCTTTGAGTTCAACGAAGTCGTTCTGAGGGCGCTGCGGGGGGGCCTCGGTGGTGGCGGTGGGGGACTTGGAAACTGGTCCAACAAGTCCGCGCACGAGTCAAAGCGGTCGCAAGGTGGTGAAAGGTCTCGGAGATCTGGGTACCATTGCGCGCGCTGGATGTCCAATATCCCCGGAGCTTGCTCGATGTAGACGATATCCGAAGTTTTAAGGGGGGTCTTGCCGCGGTACGCGGGTTTCAAAGGATCGGCGCGAGGGTCACGCGTGTTCCCTTGTGAAGAGAGTCCGAATGTCATCGATTTGGAATGCTTAAGCGACAGCGTCTTGTCGTCGTTGGACCTGAGGGGCATTGATTACTATGATACCAAAAAGTAGAGCTTGAAAACGGTCGCCTCACTTTTGGAACAATTTTTTGAAAGAAATCATGGTTGATATTTGGGAAAAAATGGATGAAGAGTTACAAAGATTGTGAAGAGGTGGACTGTCTGCAACAGCGACGAATCTACGTTGCAATATATGTGGGCTGGGTTATTGTGGACGGTCATCCACATCCACAATTTTCAAGCCATTCTTCAAAGTCCACAACCGATGCAAGCATTAGTGGATGCTTTGATTACCTTTGATGTCGCCCCATTTGTATTACAAAGGCACAATATGCAACAACCAACCAACTATCGGGCACAGTGGCCACAGGCCAGATGAATGTATCGCCCGTGCTCAATTTGTCTCGAGAGCTCGTAGCTTGTGAACACGCGACAAGACTTACCGGATATGATGCTCAGCGCGCTGACCCGGATGCATGGGACACAATGATAGGACACGACGTGGAAAGAGACGCTGAAAATAAAACTTGCTTCTTCTATTAATTGTCTCACTAGACAAGACCATGTTCCACTCGGCGTACCTTTAAAGTGCATTGCACCTGACCGACAATACATCAGTCCAACATCGACAAATTTACACGGAGCGCGTTAGGGCTGCTACCTCAAGCAACCTGAAGGTGATGTCAACAGTAGAGCAAGTATTGACATTAATTCCAACAGAATTACACACACGGTCACTATGATGGCCTCGGCCCTCCAGTACGTCTAGAGAATAGACCCAGAACCGATCATAGCTTTGACGCTATTGTTGATTTTGAGATATTTTAACTCGCACCTGGCGGCAGAGTGGATCGCCCGCTTTAAGGCACGAACTCGGAACCTGTTTTATGGTCAAATCTGCAACTTAGACTTACTTACTCTAACAGTGCGATCCGCATACAGTCCGGACACCTGTGCAGCGTCATTATTGAATGACCCTGACAGAAGCTATGGTCGCAGTCCAGAGGAACGCGCCGGTCCGCGAAATAGCATGCAGGTAAGGGCCTGTGTATGGCAATACACTGGAAATTCAATGGAATTGACAGGCCTGCTGTAGCCTGCAGTACGCATGCAGGAGCAGGAGCTAGGTTCAACGTTTAATAACGTCGTTCAGCGTTCAGAAAATCAACAGAGAATACATTTCACCATATCCGAAGCAAACTTAATCACGTGCACGCTGAGTAACGGGTTGGCGCTCAGCCGCTCGAGTCGAGCAACAAATTGCTTGTGCAGCTTTGTCACTTTGAAGCTGAAGCTCCTTCTCTGCGAATAGAAGATTGTTATATGTGGGGCATCAATGCGATCCTCCAAGAAGCCGATATCAAAGATCTCCTGACCGTACCGGATGCGAATGTCAACATATCACCCACTCGAGTGCCACTCTACCGTTCACAAATGTTGTTGGGCATAAACATCTTTCCAACAAAAGGGTATGTATCATCTCGTAGCTTCTCAAGTGGACCGCGCTAAATCTTCTCGCACAAGTGCACGCTATCTCGTTCTTCACGAAGCTTCACCTTTGTAACGATCGTAACATCGATATTCCAGCTGGTGCCACGCAAGATTCAACCAAACGGAATGCACGTTCCAGTCGGCCACCACGAGGGGTTTTCCATATAGAGCGTGTTCGTGTACGTTGCCAGCATTTCATTCGACTTGTTCATGCTATCACTTGTATGCTCCCGGTCGTCCACTACGAGCCGTCTCCACTCTGTACACCTTCTTTTGAGTCCTGTCCACGTGCCCTCTGTCTATTTCCTCTCGCTACAGTCCTCGTGTTGTTGAGGTCGCTGCACAGCGGGACAAGTAGGTATGTGTTTCTTGAGTGTGCCACTTGGTGGAGTTTTTATGCAGGCATTGTATATTGTATGTTTCTCGGCGCCCGAAAACAGCTAGCAAGAATGCGAAACGCCCGAAATGGTAGGCTTTTGTAATGTTGTTTCTTTGCTGTGTCTCCTGGTACCGACGACGGTCCTCGTAGCACATGGACAACCATTTTTCATACTGGCATCTAGACTCTTTCATTGAGTTGTGATGTTATCTCATTGTACATGTCTTCTGAATAATGGCAATATACAATATCTGTATATCCCATCCCTCGTCTTTCAAGTGTCACCGAGCCTTGCACACCCGTCATGACGCACTTAACGTCAAAAGAGATAGCACCAATACTGCTAGAGCAGAACGACGAGTCTGCCACTGGCACCATGACCACCGTGAGTCAACCGATCCCTGCACTCACGTTGCGGCCTCACGCTTTTATTCTCCCAGGTTTATAGCACTCGGGACAATATTGACCATAGGCACTCAACCTCGGACTCAGGGCAACTCATCTGCCTATTTGAAGCAATCCAATCGGACGAGCACCAGGACATTGAGCGGTGCACGTGAGCTGAGATGCTGCGACCGGATGATGTCACTCACTCAAAGCACAAATTCAGCTCGGTTATCTCCTGTGAGATTTGATTCGACGTCTATCTGACTATTTGGCAACTGTCAATTACAATAGGACTAGGATTTGGAGAAGTGCATCTCAAGAGATTTGCTCAGTGACGCAGCGACTAGATGTAAGATATCGCTCTTTTCCACCACCAGAATTAGTCCGTTATGGAGCCCAGCTGATTGTCATCAACCAGACGCCAAGTTTCATTGCAATTGACATTTTCCTATGCTAGTCGTCAGCGAGCAGTGACGTCTTAGAAGGGTTTCAGTCGATATCGCGATTGGGGTTTAGGCACCGCTCTGGGAATGCTCTCCGTGGATTCAGCAGCATTACATCCCGAACGGAGATTTTGTTACTGTCAGAAATTAATCTCAAACATAGTGCCCAGTTGGATGGTAAGGATTCGTTGTGCCTGCCACTGGATGGTGCTGTGATGCGGTGCTGATGATGCTTTTAGGGTGATATCTCACGGTCGACGCGAGCAGGAGAACGTCTATCCATCCACCTTGATAAAGTGGTTACGGAGAGATGGCTTTCTTAATAGCACAAGTCGGCAACTTCAGGCGAAGTTGTACCAGTGGCAAATTCAGCAGCGGACAGCTCGCGACTGGTGTTATTCACTGATGGAAATATATCAATGCCATCTGCAAGGAAGATTACGGCGGAACGTTAGTTCTCTACTCAGTGCGGATATTAACCGTCCTGCACAAAGAGATACTTCGCTAGTTGTCTCTAAACTATCCTGACATAAATCTATTTGACAGATCCAGTGCCCACAGCCCTGGGACCTCCACATTTCGTGGGAGTCGCGAATATGGTCAGCGCCATGAGGCTGTGAAGAGGACACAGGATGATATACGGAATACATACCTTAGTACTCAACCTCAACGAAGACTTGCCCGATTCCCAGTCCACGTACAGTCGGTGCTACGGGATCTCAAATAAAGAAGATCGTCCGCCAGAGCAACTTGCTGAGGTCTTTTTGACTCACACTGAGTTGTTGTTGTCTTGCAGACAATGCCACCCATTACTATGGCGTCCGGTGAGTCGATAATCAATCCTACCCGCTTTCACCTGAATTCGTATCAATGGAAATGCGATTACTCACGAGGTCCTGTTTAGACTCGTGGGGCATGATGTGTAAAATTGAGGTGGTTCAACAGGTACACTTTGATCCTGGTTAGTGGCTCTACCTTTTTCCCACTTCAGCTTTTTCCTGCCAGAAGTGTCCAGGGTATCACTCATGATAAGATCCATTTAACAGAAATGAGCATAAATGCGGTCTACCAATCAAGAGTAGGTGATCTAAGCGAGTTGCTTGATCTGGAGTCGAGAGAGATATCCTCCACTGCTAATATGCAAAAGACGTCATCGGAAGTAACACCCCGCCAGACCATGCGAGGTCATACCAAGTCAGTGCAAGGCGTTGTGCCCCTGCCTGGAGGACAGGACGTCATTACATGTTCATTTGACGGTTCACTACGACTATGGGACCTGGAAAGCGGCGCACCGATAGGCAATGACTGGCGAGATGAGAGAGACGTGGAAGATGAGGGAGTTACAATTACAGGAGTGATGGCCATAGCACTGTCTCCAGGCGGCAAGACAATTGCAAGTGGAAGCCAGGATGGGACGATGAAGTTGTGGGACATTAAGACGGGAAAGGTCATCGCAAGAGCAAAGCATTTTGAACATGTGGGGTCAATGTGCTGGAGTCTGGATGGTGAGGGATTGATGAGCGGATCCAGGGATGGGAGGGCAGGACTGTGGATGGTCAAGAGAGGCTACGATCCCAAATGGCACACGGGGCACAATTCAGTGTACGCGGTAAGCTACTCGCCTGACGGTACAATGATTGCCACAAGCGGGTACGACGAGAAGGATGGAATCAAAATATGGGATGTCAGCCAACATTTATCTCAACCCAGCCTCAATCATTTGCATTATCCGGAGCGGCCGAAACTACTCACGACAATCGAATACGATCGAATGGTCTGGAGCTTGGCATGGACGTTAGATGGAAAGAAGCTTATTTCCGGAGGGAATGGCTCGATTAGGATTTTCGACACTGACACTTGGCAGCAGATCGCCACTCTGGAGGGTCATGAAGATGTAGTCCACGCCATCAGTTTATTTCCCAATGACCGCCTCCTGGCGAGTGCATCGTGGGATAATACAGCCCGTATCTGGGATCTCGACAGGAACCTCCAAGTCGGTCCATCCCTGAACCACGATCATTTCGTGAATTGTGCAGCGTTTTCCGCTGATGGAAAGCTGCTAGTCACAGGTTGCGATGACACAAATGCATACGTGTGGGACGTTCATGCCATTCTGAAAGAAGCTGGCCTCGAAGACCTCCTATCCAAAAAACCTGTAAGTGTCAATATATCACTCATTCTATCACACTTGTGACAACGTTTGCCAGGCTTCGAAAAATAAACTCAAACAGAAAGTATACACATCATCTCATGGTGCTTCAAGCACGGAGCACACCTCCCGCTCGTCGATAGATGATAAGTCATTTTTACAAGTATGTGATGTATCTATCAACGACCATAAGATTAAATAATTCACATTCCAGGCTGATGCTACGGGCCAGCTTGGGGATACCAGTGAACTCCCACCAGGTTTTTTTGACGACATACGGGGCGATGATCATCATGATGTGCGTCATTTACATTCCTGTCAATTTCTTGTTCAGACATTTGCTCAGTCCGCCGGAACGCGCGATACCCATCCTCATCCCTCTACGTTCCTCGCTCGCCTTTTCTTGCTCCTCCACCGCTCTCGGCCCAACAGTGATGACGCCGAACTGCAGCAACCATCACAGGCTTCACTCCTCGATCGCTTGTCCTCGCTCTTTCGTTCCCCACCAAACACCGAAGCGACAACCGAACTTCCGGATCCCCCAACGCCTTTGTGGTTACATCCACGGGCGCTCCTTGGTCACCTGTCTTCACTCCTTCGTTCTCCACCGAACACTCTGGACGAAGCAACCGAACCTGACCAATCCACAATACCTGTGGGGCTACGTTCGCGCGCTCTCATCGGTCGACTGTTCTTGTTCCTTCGCTCTCAACCAAATGCCGACATAGCAAACCAACCTGAACAACCCCCAATGCCTTCGGATTCACTTCCAGATACACTCCTCGGTCGCCTATCCTCACTTTTCCACTCCCCACCCAACACCAATGAAGCGATCGAACTCCGGCAATTGCCAAGGCCAACCATTTCCTCTCATCAGTGTCATCCTCATGTTGTCGAAGTTTCTGCAATGCGGGACAAGGAGGTATGTCTTTCTTAAGTGTGTCAATTCCCAGGCTCTGATTATCTCTGTGGAGGCATTGTATGTTGCTCGGCGGCCGGAAACAGCCAGTGAAAAGGCCAGACGCATCAAGAATCCCAAACCATGGGTTCGTGTGGTGTTATTTCTCTGCTGTGTGTCTCCTGGTACCGACAACGATCAGCCCAACCAATAGGCAACAATTTGATCTTTGCAGTAGTTCTTTCGTTCGATCGTAGTTTTATCTCATGGTAGATGTATCCTGGTATCCTATCGATGATTTTCATGTTCGTGTAATATCCTTTCCTAAGTACTCGTCTGGCAATGGATAATGTAAGGGGGTGAAACCACCCCACTAAAGCAAAGCGATGGTAGGTTTGGTTGGTGACCTGAGAGAACACGTACTTGTGGATTGAAAGCGTCGATGGTATACGGGTATGTTCGTGCTCGGATCCAGCTGTGAAATTGCCGGGATCGCCTTGCGTCCCCTTTTAAGCCTTTGGATCGACGATGGGGAACATGCGAACCTATTTGCGAGTCCTTTGCATTCAACTTTCTTGGCTCGATCGTTATAGCCCATTTTTGGTGTGAATGCCCTGCATCTTTGTTCATTCTTGCACTCTGGAATTTGAATCAGATATTGCACGATATGAGACCGAAAAGGGTACTCACTGGCTCCATGTCTCCGTAGCCGAATGAACTGTTGAACTCTACGTAGTCGGCAAGTCGACCATCCTGCATTGTATGCAACAGTACCATGGCGCCTATATGTAAAGTCACCCCTTATGAAATGCATGGACTCGGAGTGAAAACAACGTACCAGTGTACCAATCACTGTCGGCATCAGCTCGACTCCATGAGAGCCTGGCAGTTTGAAAGGGGTGTCAGACAACTCATCCCCAGATGCCTCTATTGCAATGTAGTCATGCTATGTTCCTGTACCAAAGTTGTACTCGTCTCAGGACTGCATGGGCTGAAATGTGATCAGAGTTTCAAGCCTTGCATCCACCAGTGTGTACTCTGGAGTTGAACAGGATGGATAGTCTCGACAGAGCGATTGCTTTTGTTATACGTCCTGTAAACAATGGCTCCTCACAGGCTTGGAGAGCAGGCGACATGAGCCCCAAGAGGAGAACCAAGGAACTCTGGCTGCTGGTGAGATTATTGAGCAAGGCAATAGTCAACCCATTCATTCCATGACATCGAACCATGCAGCTAACTGCGAGAATGCAGAAAGATGCTACAAGGGCGGTTCATAGAAACGCGTTTTTTGCGATAACGTACTTATGTCAGTGCTAAAGCGGATGTATCTTGAGTAGAGAGAAATGACATTACCGCAAATCCGCGACTTAATCCATCAAGTACTGAAGGTCGACATTCGTTTCAGAGATGCGCCACACGATGAAGGATTGATTGTGGTCGAAGCCTAACTCACGTGTAATCCGCTTTTGGAGAGGGCGGGGAGACCAAATACATGTAAATACTCTCCTCCTCGTCTCTGGCATTGGCGCCAGTTCAGCACGTTGCCGAGACCTTGTCCATCTTTCAATTCCTTATCCTACGACCAATACCTTGGGCCTCGCAACAAGTACCCTGCTGAGATTTCTTCTCGAGACTGCTGGACTCCGGCGGTCACTCCGCGTCGCACAGCAACCAGCGCGTTCTTCCGTTTCTGTCGCCGACAGCGCGTGTCCCCTTCGTTTTTGGCAGAGAGCTGAGATACAACTTCTCTGTACGTTCTCCCGCGACCATACGATTGTCTATGCGCTAACCTGTTTCAGATCGCGAGCTCAGAGGTCCATCGTCTTTCGAGCCCCGGTACCTTGGGCTTGCCCATCCGTTTCTTCTGGGATGACTGTCTCCCATAGAAAACGACAACACCAGCCGGATGAAATCCAAAGTACGTGGTTCCTTTCACCCATTCCAATGGTATCGTCTGCTTCATGGAATACCTTTCTCACGCTTCATTTACGTAAACTGTGCAGCTGTAAACGAGCCCGGCTTGCAGATTCAATGTGATTGCTGTCAATGCGACCTGACGCATTCTGCTCGTATCAAGTGCGCCGATTCTGTCTGTGAACCAGGAGATGGTGTAGATATTTGCCCCGCCTGCTTTTGCGCAGGCAAAGAGTTTGCCAAACATAAAGCAGGTCATGCATACCGAGTTATTGTACGACATATTCACGCTTTATACACTTTATTGCATTGATTGGCATGCTAGGAACTTCACTCGTATCCAATTTTCTCTGCTGACTGGGGAGCAGATGAGTAAGTTATCAATGCCTTCCTCGTCGCTCCATCTGAAACGTATTTATAGGGAGCTCTTACTCATCGAGGGAATATCTCAGGAAGGCCTCGGAAATTGGCAGATGATCGCAGAACACATTGGTACTCGCACAAAAGAAGATGTCGAAGAACACTACAACAGCATATATGTTGATTCCCGCGATTGGCCGCTTCCTGTACGTCTATATGATTCAAGTCTACCCCTTCACTGATTGTATCATAGCGGATGGATGTCGAATTCAATATCGACCCAGATGAATTCCAGGCTCGCAAGCGCAGGCGAATGTCGACCATGACCACTTCTTTACCTCCACCACCCAAGGTAGCCCCAACCTCCGCTCCTGGTGTACACGAAATCGCCACTTTCCTCCCTGGTAGGCTCGAGTTCGAACACGAGCTCGATAATGAAGCAGAGGATCTTGTGAAGGATCTGGAATTCGGAATTTGCCTTGCACAGGGCGGTGATCAGATTATGGAAGATGAGAACGACGCAGATGTACGCGCCAGGGCACGGATGCAGGAAGAGCGCAAAACTGTTGCTGGTTCCAGGAACAGCAGTCAGCCACCCGTCAATGGTGTCAATGGCATTGTAAATGGCAACGGACATCTTACAATAAACGGCGATTCGCGTGTCAAGTCAGAGGAGCCGTCTGGCGAACAGCAGACTTCGACGGAGGACGACGCAAATGCGGAAGAAGCAACGCTGCCTCCTCCATATGAAACAGAAGATTCACTAGCCTTTAAGCTGACTCTGATGGAGATGTATAATCAGCGTCTTGACAAGCGACGAGAGGCCAAAGCTATCATGTATGAACGAGGTCTCTTGGAATACAAGAAGGTATGTCATCTTTTGTACGTATGTCATAAACTCACTCCTTTTCAGATGCAAGCTGCCGAAAAGAAGCGTCCGAGGGAAGAAAAGGATATTGTTCAGCGGCTCCGACCGTTCGCTCGACTTCAGACTGCTGAGGATTTCGAAGTTTTCACAGCCGATATTCTCTGTGAGAACTTCTAGCATTATGATGGAGGGGCACTGATGATGTTGCTGCAACAGACGAAGCCATGCTAAGGAAGAAAATACAAGAACTGCAGCATTATCGACGAATGGGGCTTACCACTCCGGCCGATATCGATAAGTTTGAACTCGATTCCATTCGCAGGGTAAATACCACAGCTGTCTTCTCAAGTCATGCAGCTCACCTGTACGGTTAGGCTCAAGCGAAAGCAAATTTATCTCGCGACTATTATTCTTCAGAGCGTCTGGCACAGCTTCGTGCATCAGGCAGCACGAGTATGTCGTTTCTTCATTTTCTCTGTTTACGTTCTAAGTTACTGACATTGTCGCAGGAGAATCAGAAGGTCGCAAAAGTCACGAGAGAGAATCAACTCCGAAACTTGGGATTCCTGCTGGAACGGGTCCTCCGATCCGCAGACCACGTTCGTTTATTCCATCCGAAAGTATCATACAATGGCTTACTCTACTATCTAGCCGCCCCTCTCAATCTTGCCAATAGCCCATCCTTGCATTTGCTTACTCCAGCCGAGCAGACCCTATGCTCCCAGCTCCGGATCTTACCCAAACCTTATCTTGTCATTAAGGAGACCCTCGTTCGGGAATACGCCCGTCGTGGAGGCAAGCTTCGCCGCAGGGAAGCGCGGGATCTCGTCAAGATTGATGTGAATAAGACAAGTAAAGTTTGGGACTTCTTGGTTCAAGCTGGTTTCCTCAAAATCACACCTGACCCGCCGCCTGCTGCTGCTCAGGATACCTCGTATGTGTATGTTTTTTCACTGTATCTGGATACTAACGAGATTCTCTAGTATGAACGGCGTCCCCCATACATCACTAAGTGTATCTCCATCCAAGGAGACGTCACGTATTTCACCACATCCCTCCGCAACAGGGAATTCTTCCATTAGTCAAAACGGATTTGGTCATAGACCAATGCCCAACCACTCACCACCTAGCATATCTGCCCCATTATGGCCTTCAATTTGACGTCCTTGCTATCTTTATCCTGCCGTTTGCTTTATCAAGTAGCATTTGTACCATAGCACTCGCATACATTATTACCACATGCAACTTATGGATTCATTATTGAGATTTTCAGGCTCCAGAACCAGGCTGGGCGATCAGATTGTCGATTATACTGCGGTCCACCGGAATATTAGCCTTGCGCAAATATTCATCATTCCTACACAGATGTCAACGTTTCTCTAACCAGATATGACAATACCATTCTCACCAGAACTGACGACAACCCAGGCACAAAAGCGTTAGCGAGCATTCGGTCTTCCCGGATACCATGCACTCACCTTGGAGTAATGTCTGTTGCCAGAGTCACATCTGGGAAGATGGTGAATCACATCATTCATTCCACGGGTGTCAAGGGAAACGTACAAGATCGTGACAAGTGTTTGACCGTCCCGCCATCCCCTTTTCTTTACGAATTTGATGCATGCCACCAAATTGCAGGCGCTGCTGGAGCCCAGAAATAGACCATCGTTTTGAACGAGGTATCGGGACATGGCAACCGCTTCCACGTCAGTTATCCTTCGCTGTCGGTGAGCTCACATTGAAATCGGAGATCAAGGTATCAACGTACCGGAACGCGTCATCTATGATCGGGATCGCAAGGTCGATGTTGTTTGTCATCCGATTGATTCCTCTGGAGATAGGTCAGACGGGGAAATGAAAATGGTGTCTGTATACGCACATTCCCTCGACTACAGTGTCAACTTGATGCCTTCGTTTTGTTCCTTCAGCTTCTCTGCGGTCGTACATTACGCCATGCTTGACCTGAAGATGGGTGAGAGAAAGCCAGGCAGCCAAGAAAGACAGGCCTTGACCTTGTTGTATAGACCACTGCCTTCTGGGTCCGCTAGGACAACCTGCACCTCCTCATTCATCGATTTGAGAAACTGCCCAATGCCTGCGATGGTTCCGCCCGTCCCTAGTCCATATGGTATTAAAAAACCGGACAAGTTGAACATAACATACACGAACCTGCTCCAGATACAAATGCATTAACACGACTATTAGTTTGACGCCAGATTTCTGGACCAGTCCCGCCATAGTGCGCTTCAAAATTACTGCGATTCTGCGCATATGTGAGTTTGATTACTATTTATTTATCAAGATGAGCACCTCGAATTGGTCGGCAAAGAAGCCCCTTGGCTTGTTTAGCAGATCTTCATCCAGCGGGTCGTCAACGGTGCCTTCTGCATTAACGTGCGACGATGTAGTCGTGACAACTACAGATGCAGAACCTGTATGGAGCTCATGGCTGGTATGGGCGTCCTCCGAGCCTTTCACTATATCTGAACGTCCGAATTCGATGGCTGCTCGCCTAGCGATATTCTTTTTGCAGATTGGTGAATGTTCATTGTGACTTTCCAAAGAAATTGCTCACCACATACTGCGATTATCATGCCGATTCTGGTAAATACATAAAAATGGTGACCACGATACGAGTTCGCACCTGTTTTTTGTCGACGATGCTCGCAGGACGAACGCGCTGAACATCAGCTCCAAGGGCCTGCAAAGCATTCACCTTCTCCCGGGCAACATCATCCGGCATGATAATTGCTAAGAAACATGAGATAGGTTCAACAGCTCGAGGAATTTGCCTACTTGTATCATATCCCCTGCAACATCGTGTTATCAGATGCGACGTTCTCGCACCAGAACTAGGGTCACTTGCCTTGCCTTGGCTATCGTCGCTATTGAGATGCCAGTAGATCCAACAGTGCCTTCAAAGATGCGGGATCCAGTGTGAGGGTGCAGCAAACCTTGCCGCTCCGCCTCCTCGATTACTTCATGTTCGCAAGAAAATGAGTTCTAGGTCGATTGCTGCGCGACGAACTCACTGCGCAGAGCAACTCGGTCCTTGACACTCCCTCCGGGATTGAGAAACTACAAATTGCCGAAAGGTTGGAAACATTGAAGGGGCATGTTCTAGCTCGAAACACACCTCTGCCTTTCCAAGAATCTCGACTCCCAAAGCATCACTTAATGAGTCGATCCTCACCAAAGGTGTATTTCCTGATCGTTCAAAATCGGATGCCCTCGAAGAACGCTCAAAACTTGAAGGCCAAGTCACGTACCTATCAACCCAGTGACACCATGTACAACTTCATCGCTTCTCAACTCAATTGGCCGAAACTGGTGTTGCTCCTGCGAAAGGCTTTGACGTCGCCGAGAACGCCAATATGATGATACAGACGTCGATGTTACGGATAAAGTAAACCCGATGAGGATGCCAAACGCGATGTGGCGAACAACCACGTTGGAATACCAGGGAGGCAAAGTCAACTCAAAAAGTTTCATGGCCTGAACTGAACAAAGTCCTCGAAATACACGTTCAAGCTTATAATTGACTTCATGACTCCAACACTGGTGTAGCATGCACTGTTCGAACGTTCCAAGGACAAACCGTTGTAGCAATCTAGCTACTTGATACACGATCAATGGGCAATCTCTCCATCGAAGCTTCAAAGTAATTGGTTTAACATCACGAGTAACATTGATGAATTCAAAGAAAATTGTATTGGACTAGAGAAAACATATGATACAAATAGAAATCCATCAGACAGACGCTCAACTCGCTGGCTCCGGTTCACTAAACTGCAAGCAGTCGCGCGAAAGACAGAACCAAACGTCCTCGAAACCCCACATAAAGGTGAAGTTATGTTCTCTGTCGAACGAGAGAGCGCGGTTGTCATCGAGTGGATTTGAAGGATGTGGCATGTGTAAACATGCGAGACTCGAGTTAGTTTCTATAAAATAGATCCTAGCTGAGTATGTTCTAAGGATTCAATGTATTGGGTACCAGGCTTATATATCTTTTCGACCTGGTCCGTGCGCAACACTCCCACGGCTCGCGTTGCCAACATATGTGCACCCGTGACTTGATCATTTCAGTAGCAATTCGTCGCAGGTTGTTTGAATCCCGCGAAATACCACCTGGCCGACTTCATGGTTCAATGGGAAGAATAGCCTCGTTCCGTGACAGTTCACAGATCAAGTTGTGTTGCGAGGTTATTCTTTTTTCTGCTCACAATGCATGACACATGTACACGCACTCTCTGCTCCATTTCCACCTTGCTCAAGCTCATCCGACAGAACCACAAACCAGAAACATTGCAACGTATGTACTTTGTACCTTTTTCAGCAAACCCTTCGTACTTCTTGGATAGTATAGATTACTTTACTCAGAATCCCACACCTCGTATATCGCCCGGTCTTTAGCAACCATTTGCTTTCGGCGGTGGGTTATTCCGTGGTCGTGACACAGTCCAACGACATGCCGCCAGCACTATGATGCGCACGACCTTCGGAATTCCCTCGCGTCGGGGACCTGTCTCCACTATGGCCTTTTAATAGTCGGTAAAATTTATCAGGGTAAAATGTTTATTTCTACACACACCGTATCCCTGCTCCTTTGATTTGATTGTCTCTGCAGGGGATCAATGCTATTCAATATATTTGCCACGTCCTGCTACATGAATTAGTCTCCCCTAGGCACCGAATATAAACAAAACAACCGTTCCTTCTTTATTATACTGTGAATTTTCAGCACTTACAAAAGCCCAAGCATAAGCATGGAATGAAAGCCAGCATGTGTCACAACGGCCATAAATGGATTATTTCCTTGTCGAGCAGTGGAAGACACGTTTCACGGTCTCACACGTGCACACAGATATGCATCTCAGGTTGCTTTCCACCATGGCAAACACCATTCAAAAGCAAAAGCTCTTTTTGTCATTTCCGCACTACGCCGTGGTCGGTGCCTCTACAGACCAGTCAAAATTCGGCACGAAGGTACTCCTTGTTTCAAGATTTGTCATGGACATGACAATATCGTCTATAGGTTCTGCAATGGTACATCCAACGGAATAGGCCAGTAACCCCGGTCCACCCGTCGAATGACGAGTTGGAAGGCATAAAGACCATACGGTCTTTGACTGACCTTCCGAACCCAACCGAAACGTCAGTAAGTATCATAACGCCCGCCAAGGTCAGTAGTATGTTGCCACGTTCACAGCTTCGCTACTGAATACGTGTTTGACAAGATCACTATCGATCTGCTCAAGCAAGTCGAGGAGCTTTCGATTCCCGCTGTCTGGTGCCAGCCAGGAGCAACTGATGTTGCTTGCGTTCAGTACATCAAAGACAACGGGATGTCTGACCGTGTACTTTTCGAAGGGGAGTGTATACTGAGAGATGGTGACGGGATCCTGCAGGCAATGTTATGAGATTCGCACTGATCTGATATGGTCATGAATGAACTATCGTTAATTCATTGCCCTATGAAGTTGCCGTTTTCCGCATCCTGGCACATCATCGGATGCGGCCATGGTTTGCGATCACCAGCGAGTCCGATCGAGTGACCGCTTCCATGGTGCCAGAGTCCGAGTCACTCGTACTGCAAGATCATCCAATGGGCAGTCCGACTGCCAATCTTCAAATTTGCAACCACGTAGATCGCTATTTAGTTCCAAACGAGCCAAGGAATCAAGATGGTGGAAAAGCTATAAGAAGTTGTCTCCGCGATCACAGGCTCTCCCAGGCTCTCTCATCATGTTATCCACCTTCCTTTTGCTTCTTGCCCTAACCAATATAAATGTAAGCGCCAGTCCACTTGCCGCCCGTTCCATTGCCGCCCGTTCCACGACGCCCGTCGTAGCAACTTGGTACGCTGGATGGCATGCGACTGATGGATTCCCGCTCTCTTCAGTTAGCTGGGACAAGTACAACACGCTATACTACTCATTTGCGTAAGTCACCTATATTGGCGTAAACGCAGATAGCTTCGATTAACGCGACCATACTTATTTCTCTTAGAGAGACCACTCAGAACGGCACTAGTCTGAGCCTGGCAGCCTCTGATGGCGATATGCTCCCTCAGTTCGTCTCTGAGGCCCATGCACATGTGGGCAAATAAGAATTTGCTGCTCCTACAATTGATGTCTGACCCACGCGCAGGGCGTTGAGGCCCATATTGCTGTCGGAGGCTGGACTGGGAGTGTTTGGTTCTCTTCTAACCTTGCCACTGCCAAAAATCGGACGGCGTTTGTCCAGACCGTGGTAGATTTTGTCTTACAGTACAACCTTGATGGCATCCAATTCGAGTAGGTTGATTCCTGTGACTCCGGCATCACGCGCTGACCTCAGTCATCCTTGATTTCCAACAGCTGGGAGTCCCCGAACAACCAGGGAATCGGCTGTAACACCATTAACGTGAACGACACGGCAAATTTCCTCGCATTCCTCCAGGAGCTTCGCCATAACCCAGTAGCGGCAAAGCTCACCCTCTCGGCCGCCGTAGGACTGACACCCTTCTTTGATGCTACTGGAAGTCCTTCTACCGACGCCACTGGGTTTGCGAAGGTCCTCGATTACGTCGCTGTGATGGATTACGACGTTTGGGGCCCTTGGTCCTCGACTGTGGGGCCTAACGCACCGCTGAACGACGCCTGCGCCGCGCCCGCGAACCAACAAGGCTCTGCTGTTTCTGCAGTCAAGTCTTGGACGGACGCAGGGATGCCAGTCAACCAGATCGTACTCGGCGTTGCTTCATACGGCCACTCATTCAGCGTCCCTCCCTCTAACGCCTTCATGTCCGATGCGAAGACGCTGGCTGCATACCCCGCTTTCAACGCCTCCAACCAGCCCTTGGGTGATGCGTGGGATAATACTGGTTCTGTTGATGTCTGTGGCGTTTACGAGGGCCCAGGTGGCACTTTCAACTTCTGGGGCCTCATTGACAACGGTTTCCTCACCAAAGAAGGCACGCCTGCTGATGGCATCCACTACAGATATGACTCCTGCAGTCAGACGGTAATTGTGATTTTCCACCCTGAAGGAAGAGTGTTCATTTCGTTGCTTTTACAGCCGTATGTGTACAATGAGACCTCACAAGTTATGATCTCCTTCGACAACGTCCAGTCGTTTGCTGCCAAGGGCGAATATATCAAGAACACCAAGCTGCGTGGTTTCTCGATGTGGGAGGCGGGTGGTGATTACCACGATATGCTCCTCGACTCTATCATCGATGCTTTTGGGTGTTCTTAGTTGTGTCTCCACTATTTGAGGTCTGGGACCATGGTGCCGAATCACATTCGTTTATATAGATGACTACGTACGTTACACTCTCTATCACAATCACACTCGTTGCCAGTCCGTCAGCGCTTATTAGTTGTCTGAAAGGGTCTTCCCTTTGTTCACTGCGCGGCCGCCACCGCATCATTGGCCGTGACGCTTTTGTCTTTCGTTACACATTTTGAGTTCCGAATCACTATTAATTCCCATTCGAAACTCGTATTGTAGATGTCCACTACTCTCATCTATTTCAGTGTTCTCCGACATCTACTAAGGTCCATGTAGTGGTAACCTATCGTGGCGAGGAGTCCCACACCGTATGAGCTCTTCCGACCAAATGAATAGATTGAATCATACCTAAATCTATTTATATGCCATGCTTCTACAGAATTTATTTATTCACTGAATGCCTTTGCCGTAGACCCGCTCACATCCACTTCTAATGGTATCTTTCCCTTTCCTTCTGCCCAATGCTGAATGAGAACGCCCGCGATTGCAGTTGGCGCGGGTATCTTGAAGGGCGGCTCGTCGTTGTTATTAACTTTTACAGACTGTTCTTGAGATTTCGGCGACGCGGGGTTGTTATCGGGACCATCTTGAATCTCCGCCATCTTCTTGTGGTCGCGGCGAGAGAAGTGGGTTCCGCTAGAGTGTCTCAAGACAGTAAGGACTTCTTCTCTGGTATACCACCGAGCATCTATGGCATATCCCTGAGTCAATTTCCGACATCAACGTTTCAGCAGCAGTGACTGACCTTCAAGTTCGTTATCCAAATCTGTACGGATTGGCGCAGATGAATCCGCGGTCGCATAATAGCCAACCATCAAGTTGGCTGGATATGGCTAAATTGTCGTGGTTGATAGGTGGGAATTCTGCCGCACAGAGTCAACGTACCCAAGGCTGTCCAGAGTGATATCGGATGTTCCAGACCTTCACTCCAGCTTCCTCCCACATCTCCCGCTTGACCGCGTCCTCAAAGGACTCGCCTGGTTCGACGAAGCCAGCAAGTGCAGAGTAGAATTGGCTGGGAAATTTTTTCTGACACGGGGTACGTTAGAAAACAGCTTGTATTGAAGACCGATATGCGAACATTTCTGCCGAGAAGGATTTTCTCTCCTGATTCATCAACGGCGAGCATGATTACAACGGGATCCGTCCGAGGATGTGCAAAATTATGCAGCCCTCGCCTTCATATCATGTGAGTGGTTGTTTCCGACGCAGTGTTGAAACGAACCCAGAGGGACAAGGTTTCCTGTCCGTGTTGTCGGCCCAGGGGAGTAGAGATGTACAGCCCAACTTCCATCCAGCCCACAAGGAATATACGGGTGAACCGCAAGCAGGACAGAACTGGACCATCACATTTCCGTACAAGGCTTCTGTTCTGCAAAGACTAGCACATACCTTGTTCCTTTGGTTCCAATCTACCATGCTCCGAGCCTCCGCAAATATCGCTGCGGTATATACATCAAGGCTTGACATCGCTGCACGTGGCTCCATAAAAGTCAGCGTCGAGCCATCCTTTGCAAGCTCGGTGTTCTCTATGGCTTCATTAACCTTATTTTCATCAAGGTCCCCAACATCCGCGGAAAAGTAAGGGATTCCAGTGAGTTTCTCGACAGCGGAATGTGGATCTTTGAATTCGGAAGATGGGAGAGCACTTCCTGAAGTTCCCGCCTCTTTCAAACCAAGGAAGACTATAGATGGACCGCGGACTCGAGCAGCCTGAAGAACGGGTACATCAGATGCGCAATGTTCCCCTTCCTGCTCGCATTGACCAAAGAACGGTTCTGCACCGAGCAAGGGTTTGACGTCCTCGGTGGTCAACAACGCCAGACTTCGTTTCTGTGTACCAACTTGAGAAGCGATAAGTGGTTGGCCCCCGTTGAATAAGATCCACTTTGTAGTAGGTGACAAAACGACTGCATTGAGGAATGAATGAGATGTCCTCAGCCATGATAGACGATTGAGAGGTGATCCCGCAAGGAAATTTGTAAATCTGGGAGACAAAATCCATCAGAGCGATGTGTCACGTATGTAAATCATTACACTGACTCGGATGCTTCGGCCATCTTGATGATGCGCAGTGCTCGGAAGGCTATGATTGCAGACAAACGAAAAGATAAGTAGGTGAGTTCAGCTTGCTCACTAATTAACTGAGTGAAACTCACGAGGCGGCAGGCCGCAAGCAGGTGGCTTGGTCACGCGTGGTGAAGTTGACACGGTCCCTATTTCTAAGTCTAGTCCTAGTCTGTTTCCGGCAGGCCCTCAAGAACACACTGCGGCACACACCAAGGACACACATTATAGTGCCACGACTTAGACCCAACGATCGACAGACCATAAAATTGTAATACCTTGTTGTGTTGTGGTCCTAACGTCAATTTACCCCGCATTTCGTCACCTTCATTCCCCGGAACTAAGCTAGTGGCCGCCCATCATGATGGCAGTCACATCGAACCTTACTGTAGGTTCTATTCGGGCTTCCGCAACTGCGAGCGCGTGGACAAGTCTTTTGTGTCTACTGGAACAGTTGCTGGTACTGGCCAATCTTATCTTCTTTCTGCACAGTTTACGCATATGTTCCGAAGATGAGGTCGTACAATGCACATTGATCTTCCCATACTTGGGTTACAATGCATGTGAGTCACTTCATACCACCAGATTTGAGGTGATTTCGAAGTAGAATGCTTCTTCTCCGTGCTTCCCGTGCCTATGACTCGGCCAAAGCTTGGTGGTTGGCACTCCAATCAGAACGAAGAACAGTGCCCTGTGAGTTGGGGAATATGTCCCTGACACCCAGGCTATTCACCGCTGCTATGCCGCGTTTGCCACACTCGTGGGTCTGGCTGGTCCCCTGACTCGCTCTCCTCCAATGTGATTGAAAGCTCACATTGAACATGAGGCAAGTCATTCTGTCACGGACATTTTACCTGTGAACTTCAGAAAATGCACGCCAATTCAGCTATGACATGTCTTGATGCAATTTGCACGAGGCGTTCTAACACAGCGCTCATCCATGAAAGTTACGTGCGCCGTCCGCCTTGAAACTGCCTTATACGGCAATTCGTTTGTTCACTACCCATTTTCGGCTACTACGCGAAGTCTTGCGCTCATCGCAGAAGGCCTAGATATACCGTCCGGTGGTCTATCCGCGCGCTTTGATCCTTCTATATATGGCGAACAACAATGGAGAGTCTGCCCTGGTCTACCTCGAGAATCGACGCGCTCCCGCAGACGGAAAGGAATAAGATTTGGCCAGTAACCAAACCTTGTATAAAAGTCCAATCACTCGGTCCCTGTCCATGTCCCACCCGTTTGAACCTTGAGCTGCCGTACGCCAATTTTGCTACATCGGTTTCTCTAGTATTTCGGAATCCTGAACTCGTATGTTTTCTGAACTCTAGAATGCGATGACGTCCGATCCCCGCCCAAAACAAGATGGGAATACTACAGGGTCAATATATCGCGCAAACTTATCGCCCGCTCAAGTCATTGCGGAAGCGTGGCGACGTGAGTCTCCGCAAAGCCAAGAGTTTTGGCGGCAGGCAGAGGCAAAACGCAAAGAACTCTACACAATACCCAGATCACCTAAACCACGGGGAAAGATGTAGGGTCCGTATCTTGATGTCATGACTAGTAAGCGATGACCTCTATGAATTCAGCTTGTTACTCACTTCGCTACCATGCCATTGCTATTCAGGTTTTTCGCATTCCGTGTACATATATTCATTACTTTGGACGATATCAGCAATTGTACGATTAGATGCATTACAGATGGGCTGAAGGCTGCTGGACATGCCTGGGAGGTGGCTGAAAGCTATAGTACTAATTGTCAGAGATTGATACGTACTTGGCACACTCGCAATACATAGACAAGGTTATGCTCCCAACGTTGAAGGGACTTCGTCCCTAACAGTTGATCTTATCTCCATGTCATTGTCACCATCGTCCAGTTCGTCGCAATCCTCCTCATAGTCCTCTTCCTGTTCTTCCAACGCAGCCTCTGCTTCTGCCTGTGCTTGAGCTGCAGACGCAGCATTAGCGATTGCCTGCTCCAAAAGTCGCGCTTGTTCCTCCGAAAGACCATACAGTGAAAGAGGCGGTGTAGAAACAGTTGTACTCTCCGCGGTTGGAGCAGGATAATCATTATTCGGAGCGTAACACCCGTCGTCCAGAGGGGAAAACGATGATTCGGTCATGCTAGAGTTGGCAGCGCTCACCGCTGAATTGTCTTGCTGAGTTTGCGAAGAGGGCATATTTTGCAGCTGGGCCCTAGCGATGACACTAGCCAAGGTCGCTTGGCCTCCAGCCGGATCAACCTGCGTTGGGGGAATATTATGATCCGCTGTTGTTCCTAGCGCGCTGGACACATGTGCTTGCAACGTCTTGTGGAGACTAAGCACAGCCTCTTGTGCATGGCCGATGACGTCGCCATCCATTTCCCCTTCCTCTGGACCCCAATCATCGCCAAACGTTCCGTAACTTGCTGTAGGCGCCACGGAATGCGTCACAATATCAGCCCACATCCGTGTTCGTCGACCTTCCCGTAGTGCATCGTCCCCACTCTCCTTATCCAGTTCGACTTCTTTGATTGCCGCGTTGACACATGCCTCCCCTTTGCCACCACGAGCTGCGCTGCTGTTTTTGTGCCTCTTTATTGCGTCACGCCGCGAGAACAACTTGTAGCAGCCAGCACATTGGTACCCGGTCTTGTCGTGTAGCTTGGCATGACGTTTCAGGTCGTGATTTCGGGCAAAGGAGGCAGGACATACAGCACAACGATACGGCCTGTGCACTGCGTGCACTTGTTGGTGCGCTCGTAGGTTAAATAGTCGCGCAAAAATCTTGCGGCAACCTGGCACCAGGCAGGGGTATACTGCGGTACCAATGTCGCTGAAAAGGACAGGCTGAGGGCCGGTTCCTGGCGGTATCCATGGGCGGGGAGGATACATCGATACGTCAGGGGGTTGATTATGAGCGTTCGGTGGGATAGCGGTTGGGCCAATGAGGCTCCCACTCAAGACTCCAACCACCTGAATGAGTCCACTAATCTCCTGTAGGGCGTTTGTCTCAGGCCCTCCTCTCGCAGAAGAGGTGACCGCAAAAAGAAATATTTGGTGTAACTGTAACTGGATTGAGGATATGATCGACGGATCTGGCGGGCCGTTGGAAGGTGGATGGGAGGCTAGAGTTTCTGAAACGACGCGAACTGCGTCTGTTATCTGGCTCTGTAGATGACCATGTGCAAAAGTTGGCCGTTTTAAGCCTCGTGGTTCATTCCTCTGCCGTTCTTCTTCGGTCTCGACGCGTTTCCTCTTGCCTTTGTCCAGCTGTAGTGCGGGCGCATTAGAATGACGCATTGCGGCAAAAAGAGCGTCGGAGCGAGCCAAAGATACAAGGGTCACGCTGAGTGATTTTGCAAGGTCTTTGGAAATTGTCCCAGCGGCAACTGTGCCATTGAGTATTTCCAGAACGCTGTTGCCTGCACCAGGAACCACTGCAGACGCTAGAGTTGAGTGA
This sequence comes from Suillus weaverae, assembly GCA_016767475.1. Taxonomy (NCBI): domain Eukaryota; kingdom Fungi; phylum Basidiomycota; class Agaricomycetes; order Boletales; family Suillaceae; genus Suillus; species Suillus weaverae. The sequence goes on along the minus strand of MU179355.1, from coordinate 144,005 downwards.
ACCAGAGGATCCTTTCCTGCAATGTTCAGCACGTTTCCCATTGTCTTCAATGCGGCCTCTTCCTTCTTGGACGAAGCAGATGATTGGGGAGGCTGTTGTGTGATCGGGACTGGAGTAGGAACCGCAGACGGAACACCATCATGTAGTGGTGCACCGGGAATTGATGCCGTCGTAGTGACGTTTACGCGGTCTGCCTGCGCTTTGCTAATGTCCGCCCATAGTTGTTCCTTCAACCGACGCGCAATTTCCTCCGCTTCTTCTTCTCCGTCATCGTAGTCATCGTCATCATAATTTTCGTCGTCTTCTTCAACCCATTCATCCACCTCCTCATCTCCCATGTGGTTAGTGGTCGAGTTCGCTGTCGTGTCAATCTCGTTGGATCTAGACTCAGTCATGAGTATGTACTGGGCACTGAGATGAGATGTTTAGTAGAAGGTCATAAGTTGCATCCGGGTGCAGACCGGAGCAAGTGTCTATACTTCATCAATTCATCATCGACGTAGCCAACAGTCTGTCTTATTGACTTGGTGAAACTAATAATCACACTTGTTCTGCTGTATCTCTACGTATCATAGTCGTGGCAATGGCTAGTAAGTGAGAGTTATGTCCGCGCTAGTGGTCGGCAAGTACTGTTTTGCGTGAAACTCCGCGATTTGTATAAATGCCAGCTGGTTATCTCAAGCTCCAACGTTTCAAAGTCGCACTTCAGGTTAATTCTCCTTCAGGAATAGCCAGTCACAAATGTCGAACGCGATTAAGGATCTTACGGCTGGAACGGCTGGAGGAATAGCTCAGGTATGTGTGAAATAGGCTCGGTGCTACGTGTTGACCCAACTCGCGTGCTAGGTCCTTGTCGGACAACCCTTCGACATCGTGAAAGTGGTGAGAGTGGCTATAAAATCCGAGCAAGGATACTTGCATACCCATTATGACTCTCCCTCAGCGCATGCAAACTTCAGCAAAGGGTACTTACAGTGGCATGCTGCATTGCGCTGGCGGTATCTTGAAAAATGAAGGACCTCTGGCATTCTATAAGGTGATGCTCTTGTCACTCTATGCTGTTCTTTCTCTCATGATTCTGTTAGGGCACGTTAACACCATTGCTGGGAATTGGTGTCTGCGTATCAATACAATTTGGAGTACTCGAGTATGCAAAGCGGATATTTACGGCTCAGAATCTAGCTAGAGGTGAAGGGGGAGAAGAAGGAAAGATGCTTAGTGGAGGGCAACTGGTCATTGCTGGAGTAGCGGCAGGGCTTGCTAATGGTGTAGTTTCTGGTCCGGTGGAACACATTCGCATTCGTGAGTCCCCTGTATTACGTGTATGACTAGTATCTGGCTTTTAACCTCTTCCTTAGGTTTGCAGACGCAGTCAAATACGAACCCAATATACAAAGGTCCATTTAACGCAATCAAACAAATTGTCTCACAACACGGCATTTCTGGACTATTTAAAGGACAGTCTGTCACCTTTCTACGTGAAGCGACAGGCTACGGCGCCTACTTCTTGGCATATGAAAAGCTTGTACAACGCGAAATGATCCAGAAGGGCATACGACGGGACCAGATTAACCCTATGAACTCTGTTCTGTATGGCGCGGCAGCTGGATACGCCGTAGGTTCCATTCCTCTGCCCAGTGCATGTTCACGCGTACACTGAGCTAATTCCGCGACAGCTTTGGGCAGTGATATACCCTATAGACATGATCAAATCTAGAATGCAGACTGACGGATTTACCCCTGCTACTGGACAAAAATATGCTTCGGCACGGGATTGTGTGCGGAAAGTTTGGAGAACCGAGGGAATTGGCGCATTTACACGTGGTCTGGGGCCCACGTTGATTCGGTACGTATCTGATTTCTCGGACATGTTTCACAAACTCATTGTTCACCAGTTCACCATTTGCGAACGGGGCGACTTTCCTTGGATTCGAGATGGCTAGTAGATTGTTGTATTCATAGTTCGTTCTCGAGGGTTCAACACCCGCACTTCGATGCGAAACGCTACGTGAGGTGGATAAGTCCGCTTATATTCTCATATTTTAGATCGCACTAGATCAATAATATGCAGATACACGAGTTTCCTCGTGTCCATATTTCAGCCTGCGCTATGGTGTGGCACACAAATACAAATCAACCGACGATCACAATGACTACCCACGTTGATGTAGCGAAACAGTGCACGCGAGTGTCGTGAGTAAGGTTGTACTACCATGCAGAGGAGACACCCGTTGACAGATCGAGGTCAGTCTAAACTTCTCGATAGCTCCAACGTTGATGGGATATGGTATTCAGCAAGTGCCACCTCCTCGACATGCTGAACAACGTGATGCTTACCCTACGCCGCACAGACCAAAGCCACTAGGTTGTTAGACCACAAAGTCACGATTGAGGCCGTCTAGCAGTCCTCGCGCTTGCATCGGAGCGTTGACACTGCCAGTAAGCTGCCTTGACATATATTCTCCATGATATATAAGGGTTCAGAGAGGATATTCATCCCAGATTGTGGCATAGGCTTGAAATGTAATCTTCTGAATGATACCCTGCTCATGGATCTCGCACGCACGACAGCTATGGGAGAAAAATAATCACTACTGCTGGTTCAAGGATTGTGACTGTATCCTCGACCTCTGTTCGCTCCAGACTTGGTTACCACCCACAGGAACCATCAGAGGATGTGATTTAGATCGCGGATGTCAGTGTCCATAGGCCTTCCCCTCCCCAGCACGCTGCACAAGACCTACGCAGCCGGATGGGCTACAATTCACACATGGACCTCACATTGTCAACAAGTTGGTCGCCTATTTTACAACGTGAAAGTTGCCACTTTTACCGCAAGGAAGTCTGTCGCTTAACGTTATAATGGACGCGACAATGTTCCTACATCAAACAACGCCAGGAATCACTGTCAATCTATGCTTTGTTAAGCTCCAGCGTTCAAGTGCAATTGCGTTCATCCGGCTGCGTACCTGTTTTGCCATATTTCAGGCCAAGTTTTACGTCATGTTGCTTGTGTACTAACATCTGTTCAGCTGGATTTTGATATCCTAAAGTTTTACAGACACCGATATTACTATGCTATGGAGATGTTTGTCTTTGTTCCCGCGACGTGTTTTGAATTTTCCCTGCGGACTTCTTGAACGGAATATGCTACATACTTGGGTAGGGAAGGTTCCACCTGATGGTGCAACCCTAAGCTTAACTCGCTCGATTATAAATTGAAGACCTGAGTGGGGACAAACTTGGCAAATGTGCCAGTATGCATGATTGGATTGGCATGATATTGTTTTGTAGGCGCTTCTTGGACGTTTCGATGTCTCGGAGAGCTCACATGCGGTGTAAGCTGAAATCATGCGGAAGGTCTCCCAACTAAGAATAAGTGTGCAATCTCCGATCTTCACTATCGACAGTCCTTCCGTCAACAACTGATACGGGAAGCCAAAACTCCTAACAAATACAGTTTGGAGGGGAATCTTGATAAGCAAAGTGACGCGGAGAGATCGTGAATGTCGCGGAGCATAAAAAGCAGATTTGGTGGTAAAGCATTATTATTGAGACTTGAGCGCACGGAGGGACTAACACACAAAAGCATTCGTCGACTACTATTTGACGCTATCGGAATCTTATGAACATTGTATGAGGCGTGTTACGGAACGTCTAGCGTATCCCCAACGAAAACCACTGCAATTCAGAGCCCATATGATATATTTTTAATGGTGATTTGAGACGTTGTATACAAGTGATACTCAATAATCGATGGCGTCAATGGCGAAGAGCTAATGTGTGTGATGAATAACGTTATGGCATGATAGGGTTGAAAGTACGAACAAGATCCTTGATTATGCGACCCGCCGCGGTTCAGAGTCGGTGATTGAATGGCTGATCTCGAGGCAACGTAACTGTTGTTGAAGATGAAAAAATTATTGCCAGATCCCTGCCCCGAGGATGCTTCAGATGAACGAGAGCCGGCTGATCATGCAGCCCCGCTATCGGGGGTTCCAGAATCAAAGGCTGTATGATATTCAGAATCTGCAGTAAGCAAGGACATCAGCACGGAGGTTATCAGGATGTGATCCGAGTCTCACACTCTTCTACTTGTTGATCATCTCCAAAAGGATTGCCGTCGGGCAGGAGACTAACCTGAGAAGCAAGGAAATCGTCCGCTTCAGTGAAGAACGAAGCCGTGGGTTCATCTAGTGGCGATTCCAGTGGAACGGCGATGGCGCTAATGTGAGCGTCAGGTGGTAAGTCGTCATCTGTGGTCAGCTATGAGTTATGTACATCGAGAGGCACAAGTTTTGAACAGACAGTCAACTGGTTGTAAATCTTGTCCGTTTACAGAAAGTAGCCGCCTCCTCAACCTTTCAGATGTGCTCTAGCAAATTGTATGAGTATGCTGCGAACAATCAAGGTAGTATTACTGTACCCTGGTTTGCTTATACAAGTCTTTACCTGCTGCTGCGAGTAGTCGAGTGGAACGATATGTCGAGAACAGTTTCACGGGATTGAAGGACGTCTTTTGGTTTTCCAATTCCAATTTTTCTTTCTTCGACTTGAACCTTCAACGCTAGTTAGTAATATGTCAACGACATGATGCGTATACAAAGCGTACAAATCATATTCGTGCTTGGCACTCTTATAGACATTTTCTAACTGTTTCGAATTCCCTGCCATTTCACGTATCTTGAATAATTCATCCATTGTAGCTTCAAGGACTATATCCACTTGATCCAAGCTGTTCATGCGTTTCATTTTCATGAGAGGGAAGATCGATCGATCATATTGAGAAGGGGAGCCGAGGTTCACAGGAAAGAGGATAGTTTGGCGTTCTTTCTCGGAGGACATCGTTGGCGAGGCGTCGAATCAGGACTCGGAAGCATGGCTAAGTAGAAGGTCTTATGTATGTACAAAAGTTATCTGTCGTGGAAACCGAACAAGGGAATAGTCAGTTATATACTTGGATATGCGAAATATCTAGCACATGCACATATGTACAGTAATATTGGGGGTCGAGTGGAGTGAAACTATGATTTTTAATTACTCCATATCGAGCTTGATAGAAATGGGATGGGTCCTTATGTACACTTGTTTATGCTGGAGCATCCAAACTGCCTCATGCACTTTGTTTCAGCATCTTGCCATGAAGACACTTTCCCTTCCGAAGGGCAAAAGCACTACCAAGACAAAGGCCGAGCTCAAGGCTGAAGAGGTCGCAGAAAATAAGAAACGCAGAGCTCGCAAGGAGCTCGAACTTTTCGGACAACACGATCGCCGGCCTGGAGCTTTGACTACGAACGAAACTTGGTGGTGTCAGCATTATCTATGGTTGAAGGGTCAAGGGTATCTCCTTCGTCCTCGGTATGCGCCAGATTGGGTGCCATCCTGGGAGGGTACCGATCGCAATCCATTTGCTTGCGAAGATGGTCATTGTATACGAGTAAGAGATGTTTCGGCACTTCACCGTTCGCTGGCTGATGGATGGATAGTTTGCCCAAATCATGGATGCAACACGTGTATTCGATGGTGTATATGTCTCTCTCAAAATTGTGGAGAAGTCGCTATATCCTCATGAGGTAGAGATTGGACAACGCTTCATGTCAGAACCACTTGTGTCGCATCCCAAAAACCATTGTGTTCCTTTCTTTGAGGTGTTATCTCCACCGAACGATGAAGATAGTCAATTGATTGTTATGCCGCTGTTGCTTCCTTTCGCTCGGCCACAATTTGACACATTTGGTGAGGTGTTGGAGTGTTTTAGACAACTATTTGACGTAAGTACAACTGTTATAAAATGTCCATACCGTCTCAGCAAGAGGTCATAGGGTCTGCTTTTCATGCACAATAACCATGTGGCACATCGGTGAGTGATTTAGAGCTGTTGTTCGATGCGTTCTAGACTAACTAACAGCCAGTGACTGTATGTGGATGAACATAATGATGGATGGCAAAGACCTCTATGCCGAGCCCTATCACCCTGTTAATCCTCACATGAAGCGTGACTTTAGTGGCCATGCGAGGCATCATACTCGCACCAAGCGACCACCAAAATACTACTTCATCGACTTTGGGTTATCTCGTCAATACGATCCTCGCGAGGCCACTCCTCTGGAGTACCCGATTTTTGGCGGCGACAAATCTGTACCAGAATTTCAAAACAATGCAGACGTCCCCATGAACCCATTCCCCACCGATGTCTACTATCTCGGCAACGTCATTAGAGAAGAGTTTATGGACGTAGGTGTTTACACCAAACGTCTTCGGTTGATTGCTTATCACCATGATCAAGACAAAAATAGGTTTTGACTTTCTGAAACCTCTCGTAGATGACATGGTTCAGAATGATCCCAATGCAAGACCTACGATGAACGTGGTAGTCGAGCGTTTTGACTTAATTCGACAGCAGCTCAGCTCATGGAAATTACGCTCTCGTGTCATTGAAAGAGACGAAGATATCTTCGAAACTCTGTATCGCAGTGCTACCCATTGGAAGCGGCGGATAGGTTTCATTGTCAAGCGTGCACCAGCCGTACCTCGCTTTCAGGAATGATTACATACCTACCTTCTGCAGTGTTGTGATGTATATCTAGAACACTGCTACACTGTCTGTGACATTGGTTGGCAACGAGTCACAACTTGACACGCCCAGATCTTCGATGGTACTGTGTATTAGGGTCAATTCACAAGCTGATGTACCCTTTGTCATTGCGTCACCAGTAGATACTGAGGGCGTATCACAATTTGTTTACCTCCAGCGCGGAGAGAGAGCTGAGATCATTTTGAGAGAACGATTGCGGAACACCTTTACTCGCGGAGTTTGGAATGAGGGGGGTCGCGTTAACTGCATGTTTATTTATTCAATTCAAAGACGGGTTTGAAATGTCTAACCAGAAATCGCCCACAACAACGTGAGACTGTGAGTTCTTGTCCCTGTTGGTCCGTATGACAAGGTGTTCGAGGTGCTTGCGAGTCGCGCTCAGTGACGCATTGGACAGCTTCACGTTACAAGATAATAGGTTCCCGCTTTGTGCAGTCAAGACCCACGCAGTAAGTACCGCATTACGATCAGTTTACAAGGGTTCTAACAGTGACAACCTTGTTTTAAAACTTTGTGTATAACGCACCAGAGCCTGCACCTGTTCCGTAGAATAGGATGAAGATATACGTTTAAAACCAAAAACATTTGGGACGAGGCTCGGCCGATGTCACTCTGCGCTCGTACCTAGTCCCTCACCTCCTGATACCTTCAGATTGTTCGGACTCCAACAAACACCATCGCCTTCCATTTGCATGACCTGGGACCTGGCTTGGCGCGGAGAAGTTCTGATATGTCGCGGAGCATGAAAACTGGCAGCTGGATTGAGTGACTTAGCTTGTTCGGTTGTGCACCGATCGTTATCAAATAATCTTTGCTGTGAACTGAGTGCGCAAGATATCAACTTGTTGTCGGAGTAGTAACTGACATTAGAAGATTTGGTTTTATTCCCGACCCCCGGAAAGCCATTGCAAGTCAGCATCATAGTGAGTTCATGTGTCAATCGCAAATTTGGACGTCATTATGTACACACATAGGCTACTCAAAAATCAATCGATAACATCAACGAGTAGCTGTAATGTGTAATTAGATAACCTCACAGCATGAGAGAAACAAAAGAACGAACATGCTCCTTGATGATGCAACCCGCCGCTGTTTAGAGTCGGTGTTTGAATGGTAGACTTCGAGGCAATATAACTATTTTGGATGATAAAATAGTTGTTGCCAGATGCTCCAGAAAGACGAGAACTAGTTGATGTTGCGACTTCCCCATCGCTAGTTGCTGCGGCAGGGCCGGTAGTTGAACTGCATTCGTGTTCTGCGTTAGCTTGAGCTGACCACCCACGTGAGCATGCAGCTAGTAGATACAACGTTGTTCCTACCATCTTCCACTCGGTGCTCATCTGCGAACGGATTACCCTCGGCAAGTAGGTCTACTTGGGAGTGAAGGAAGCTGGCCGCTTCAGTAAAATATGAAGCCGTGGTTTCGTCCGGTTGAAATTCCGAGTCCAGTGGGATGGCGATCCCGCTAATGCGAGCGTCAGATGGCAGACCATTGTCTATATGAGGTGTAAGTCCTGGAGTGTCCAAAATGCAAGCAGGACTTGAACATACATTCCACTGGTTGTACGTCCTCTGTGTTGACAGAAAGCAACTGTCTCCTCATCTTCTCCGATACAGTCTAGAGTGATATATCTTAGTGAATGACGAACATCGAGGAATTACTATACCCTTGTCTCCGTGTATAACGTCTTCCCTGCTTCCAAAAGCAACCGAATTGAACGATATGCGGAGAATATTTTGAACGGGTTCAAAGATTTCCGCTGTTGTTTTTCCTTTTTTATCATGAGTCTTCAAATGCTAGTCAGTAAGGTAGCATGAATCAGTGTATGTATGGACACACTCATCGTATTGTTTCTTCGCGTTATAAATAAGCCGTTGGAAGTTTTCTGTGTCCCCTGCCATTTGGCGTATCTTGAAGATTTCGTCTAGTGTGGCCTCGAGGAATAAGTCCACCTGATCGATGGAGCTTCTTCCCTGCACTCGACTTAGAGGGAACACAGACTGCTCATATTGAGCGGGTGAACCAAGATCCATAGGCAAGAGGAGGGTTCGACGTGTTGGTTGTTCGGCCATGGGTTGCGGTGAGACGATATCGACTTGAAGTAGTGATCTAGTATCAGCTTGTATTATATATTCCGAAGGGAATCATGACCGTCACATGGCTAAGTTTGTAAGTAAGAGCATAGTAGTTGTTCCCAACAAAACGTTCTTTAATGCTATAGAGTAGCATATATGGTTTCTGGGGGTCGACTTGGCATCTTGCTATTTTGCGCGAATTACTACCTCTGGAGTCTGCATGGAACATTGTACTTGTTAGTTCCCAATTGTATGGGTCCATGTGTACGCTTGTTTATACGACGAGTCTGCGACTCGTCGGATCGTTCCTTCGAACAAATATTCACCTAAGCTTGACCTGAACTTCTACGCATGAACAAGACCACCACCTCCTCCAAGTCCAAGGGCAAACGTACCGCAAAGACCAAGGCTGACATCAAGGCTGAGGAAGCAGCGGCACTCGAGAGACGCAGAGCCCAAAAGGAAATCGCGGCTTTCGGGGAAGAACGCGAACGAAGACCCGGAATTTTGTCTCTTGATGAGATTTGGTGGCGCCGGCAGTATGAGTGGCTTAAAGTTCGAGGATATCTACTCCGTCCTCGGTACGCTCCAGACTGGGTCCCATCCTGGGAGAGTTCCAAGCGTCATGCGTTGGATTGTGAAGATGGTCCTGTTTTACACGTAAGACGACAAAGTTACTGCATGGTTGACTGGCTGACAGCTCCATAGTTTGGTCAAGTCATGGATGCGACTCGCGTGTCTGATGGCTTGTATGTGTCTCTCAAAATGGTGAAGAAGTCAGATCACCCTCATGAAGTAGAGATCGGGCAATATTTCATGTCGGAAAATATTTCATCCGATCCCAAGAATTATTGCGTTCCGTTTCTCGATGTCCTGTCAGTTCCAGATGAGAGCGATATGCAAATTATCGTGATGCCATTATTGCTTCCATTCACCAAGATTCAATTTGATACCTTCGGCGAAGTGGTGGAATGCCTTCGGCAACTTTTTGAAGTACGTGTGACTGCCCTTGAGCTTACATGCCATCTTAGCCATTCAATTTAGGGTCTGTGGTTTATGCACAAAAATCATGTTGCACACCGGTGGGTTATCCATAACTGTCGGGTCAAATGTATTCAACTAACTCGAGGACAGTGACTGCATGTGGATGAACATTATGATGGATGCTAAAGACCTCTATGCCGAACCATATCACCCCGTAATACTTCACATGAAGCGCGATTTCAGTGGCTATGTGAGCCATTATACTCGCACTCAGCGGCCACCGAAATATTACTTCATCGACTTTGGTTTATCGCGCCAATACGATGCCAGTGAAGAAAACCCGCTAGAGTATCCGATATTTGGGGGCGACAAGTCAGTGCCGGAATTTCGGAATAATGTGGATGTCCCACTGAACCCCTTCCCCACCGACATCTACTATCTCGGCAATGTCGTCAGAGAACAGTTCCTGAACGTAAGCAAACACTCACCCAGACACACTCCGTTTATTGCTTATGACTATAATCAAGACGAAAAAGGGATTCGAGTTCTTGAAACCACTCATTGACGATATGGTCCACGATGATCCACAGAAGAGACCTACAATGGAGGTGGTGGTTGAGCGTTTTGAATCCATTCGACAGCAACTTAGCACTTGGAAATTGCGCTCGCGTGTCATATCCCATGACGAAAGTCCCTTTGAGAATCTTTATCGTGGTGTTACCCATTGGAGTCGACGGATAGGTTTCATTGTCAAACGTGCGCCAGCGGTACCTCGCCTTCGGGAATGACATTCGCTTATGGTGTACCCTCTTCTCGTAGTAGATACTGAGAATGTATACCTCTGGTTGTTTTACCTCCAGCGCGGAGAAAGAGCTGAGATGGATTTTTTGAGCACGATTTCCAAATATGTAACTGCAGCGATTATGGCTACCGCGACCCGCGGAGTTTTGAATGAAGGGATCACATTAGATTCCGTTCAAGATTGGTTCAAGATAAATTTACCAGAAATCATCCGAAAGGAACTCGACTACATGATGAGCTCAACATGTTGTAACTGTCTTTGTATGAAAAGGTGTCCGAGGTGCTCGTACTCAGTGACGCGCCGGAAACAGTCCGATAACTCCACCTTACAAGAAAGTAGGTCCCCATCTTGTGGTCAACACCCACACAGTAAGTAATGCCAATCACCGTGACAAGCAGTGTACAAGGGGTTCTGACAGTGATTTTTGTTTTCACTCTATTCATAACCGCACCACAGCCCGCACCTGTTCCCATATCGATAGTGCTGGGTAAGTGCAGGAGCACCGCTTTGATCCAGGAGCCCTTGCAAATGGCGTCACTGCCCGTTCAACTTGCTGATAGTAATTGCATCTTGGTGATCGACGCACAGAAGACGGCTTGGGATAACTACACCAGAAACACCGATATCAAATTCACCAATGCAGATGGGGATTTCCTTCGCACAAAAAACTTCCGTCCATCATGCTACCAAGGAGAACAATGAGATCGACAACACGATGTCACGGATTGTGGATGCGATCACATGGGAACGGGAGGCGATTTTGTTCTTTCGTGTCACTTGATGCGCGGATAACACACCTTCCATATCAAAGCACGTAATTTTGACCATCGTGTCGAATACCGGTGTCTTTTTTTACTAAACCGTTAGCTAACGGCGGAATCGAGTCTACGACCGCATTCACGATAAGACTTTTTGCTGCTAATTTATGGCATACCGGAATGGATGAACATTTTCACAATACAGAACGAGCCGCTAATGTTCTACAACAGCGAAGGCTAATTGTGGAGATTCTAACATTGTCATTACCTAGATTAAGGCTAAGACACTATCTAGATAGTAGCGATTGAACATATCATGCACCCAGACCAGGTCTTTAGTGCTCCCCATACTACGGGCTGATCATTCCTATCCTTCTTCTCTATCGAATTCTCTTCAAATGATTATCATGATGAAACACTACCGTTTAAACAACGTGTTTTTCAGCTAATTTAACATTTACGGATAGGCAGAAAGTACTTACCAGCTCCAGAGGAGTTTCTGGCGTTGATATTCAACGTAGCGCCCATCACACTGGAACCGCAGAGTATCATAGAACTATTACTCGAATAGTTTCCTCTCATGAAGTTACGGGGTTGCTGTTGTGCACGCCTACCAATGGCTCGCCGAGGGCGAGCGGGCTGAGGCACCTGCTGAGCAACCCGGGGCCCGTGCGAGAGGAATTCTGTGGTTGAGGTTGTCAATGCCGTCAAAAAGCAGTGATCGAAATTCGTACTAGCTGCTACTGGACAAAAATATGCTTCGGCACGGGATTGTGTGCGGAAAGTTTGGAGAACCGAGGGAATTGGCGCATTTACACGTGGTCTGGGGCCCACTTTGATTCGGTACGTATCTAATCTCTCAGAAATGTTTCACAAACTCATTGCTCATCAGTTCACCATTTGCGAATGGGGCGACGTTCCTTGGATTTGAGATGGCTAGTAGACTGCTGTATTCGTAATTATCGAGGATTAATATTCAAACCCAGTGAAAATCGACAAGAATGAGGTAGATAGATAGCAATATACGTCTAACTACAAATTGAGATAGATAGACATCTAAGAAATTCGAGACGGCAAAACTCTGATTTTGTGTAAAATGCAAGAAACCTTTGCAAAGGTAAAAATGTAAGCTTGTTTGCGTACTTTGCAACGAACTTTTGACAAACTTTGCATATGCATTCATTAATGTGCATGTGCATATTGCACAACTTCTGCATCTACACATATGCTAACTTTATCATAGTATCCGAGTCGGTGCAGACTGTGCAGTTGAACCACATGCATCTTCTCCTCCACCCACCATGTCATTCATCCCCGCCGCGACCCCCGCTCGACACAATCATTCCCTTCAAGTTGTGTTTCTAGTACAACACGACAACCAGTTACCACAAGTTGATTTCCTAACTGTGACTTTGAACTACATCTAGGATCTAAGTTCAACGCCTGCAGACGTCGCAGTCACGCTAAACGGCATTTCTTCTAATTATGACTGCAGACCTTGCATGCGACCTCAGTCTTGATTCGGTCGGTATGCTCAACCACTCCCGACCCCACATATGCAAGAGAGCAGAGCTGGAAGATTCTGATCCAGGTCAACCCAAGCTAGACGAGATCAAGCTGCCTGTTTAACCAAGGCATACACCCAGTTGTGGTCTGTTTGTCAAGTTGGTATGGATATTTCTTGCTTTTCTTACGAGCCCTGCAGCTTACTCTTATTAGTTTGGTTGTCTCTCGCCTCATGAACCGCGGCTAGTAAAGAAACTGCAACCACTGATCACCGACCTCATATCCACGACATCCACAATATCCCTTTTATACTACGAGTGTGTACACACATGCATCATTGGTAATATGCTACAGGGCACTACTGGCGACTCGCTTGCGCGGACATGCGAGCTTTCTGTACCGGACAAACTTATTCCCTACTTGCTCCTGCCAGAGATTGCATCCCCAAGGCCTGACACAACCGCCGTATGCATACAATCGGCCACGAAACTCTTCGGATACTGGGCTTCTGAAGCGGCAAAACAGTAGACGGAGAGCTTCCTTGAAGACCTCAAGAGAGCCGTCAATATCATTTTCCAACAAGTCTTTACCTCATCCAACCACTCTTCTCATCGCACAAGCTCAACCCTATCTCATCTATTGCACAAGCTAGTGTGCCAATTCCTGACGGACTTGACCCGGACGCGTGGATTGTGCCGTCAATGCAAAATCACGTCGCAGAAGAGCTGGTGATGGAGGTGAGCACTGTTCACTACATCTCATTGCATGTACTGACCACGTATCCTATGGCCGGCTTCCTCAGGACTGGTTCGTGTAGACGACAACCACGATGACTACATGGCACATGGCAGGATGGTGGGCAGGTGGGATGGCAGGTGGGATGGCGGACGAGGCGCAGCGAGCAGCGATACCCTACCTAATGATAGCAATACCTATAGATAAATCTTATTTGTGTGCATTAGATGTATATCGATGTGTTTTTGGATCAAATCGAGTGATAATTCATATGTAAATGTGTATCGGTAGGTCTAAACACAGCGAGAACCATATCTAAACGTCTGAATTTTTTCTCGATGTCTTTCTTCCGTTGTCTCGAAAAGTCACATTTTGTCGATAGATGTTGAAACTCGTCGAAAGAATTCAAGGGCCTTTATTTTTTAGATATCTATAGCTACCTATCTACCTAATTATTGTCGTTTTTCACTGGGATTCAAATATTCACCTCCCGCATGTCAATGCGAAACATTCTATGTGGTGGTTCATATATTCTCATATTTTAGATGGCACTAGATCAACAATGTGCAGACACACGAGTTTATCCATGACCATATCTCAGTCTGTGCTATGGTGTGGCATGTGGATATAAATTAACTAACGATCACAATGACTGCTGGACCCGCCAGCCTACATAGTTCTCTGATGGAGAAGGGAACCTTCTGCTGTGGTCGATACTGGCTATCTACAACATGTGTGTGCGTGCATGTACGCTAAGACCCTGGCCCCTGCCTCATGCCAACCTCTGCGCTATGCTCCCGAACTTTATGCCTGCCTTGCTCTGTCCCCTGCACCATGCTCCTAACCCTTGCTGTGCTCCCCGCTACACAGCTCGGGTTGATGCAGTGAAACAGTGCACACAAATGTCGTGAGTAAAGGTTGTACCTACCGTGCAGAGGAGACACCCGTTGACAGCTCGAGGTCAGTCTAAACTTCCCGATAACTCCAACGTTGATCAGATATGATATATAGCAAGTGCCAACTCCTCGACAAGCTGGAAAACTGCGATGCTTGCGATACGCCACACCAGGCCATACCCCTGGGTTGTTGGACCACAAAGTCATGATTGAGGTCATCCAGCAGTCCTCACGCTTGAATGGCAAGTAGAGTGCTCATTCACTGTGGAAACGACTTTTTAGCCCACCCATAACCCGAGGCAGCATGGATATATAACCCGATGGAGGACATACCCAGTACTTGAACCAGACTGAAACCTGACTTGGAAGAAAATTCAAGGGTCTCAGAGCTACAAGACCACATAGACAGAGGCAAACCAGACATTGGGTTAATGGTAAACATAGTAACTCGACCAAATACAGACTCAAATTTTCACCATTGTCTCCACCTTGTAATTCAACGATATCCATACCTTCTGGAAAGACAGCTTTTCACAACCCGACCCAAACCCAACCGAAGCACAATTTATGCTTGCATATGAGACAAGTTCCTTCGTTTGTTTTTGCCAAGTCCCTTTGACCAGAACTACCATCATGCATAATGTTTCCCCTTGCAGCCTCTCTCAGCCACCTTTAGCTGTGCGTATCTCTCAGCGATGATAAGCTCCTTAGCTCGGATCTTCAAACCAACTTCTCTGGGCAGGTTCTGGAGGACCAGTTGAGGTACGTGCATTGTTTATGAGCGGCAGAAAGCCCTAATCATGGATGAGCCTAGGCACCTTGATCTGGAAATCAGAGGTAGAGCGTGAGCGAGAAAACTAGAAGGACAAGTACAATCTCAGTCTCTTGAAAGGAACTCTTTATTAACAGTGCGTCTACCTAGAAGGACAAGTACACTACTAACAGTTAGACTTGATAGATACAGGTGACGGTTCGTACTTACATCTCAGTCTCTTGAAAGGAACTGAGATGTTTGGGCCCTTCAAGGGGCCCTTTTAAGGTGAGTCTCTCTACACTATAATCACATGGAACTCGAATGAAAATTTCCTAGTTTCGGTGCCAATGTCACTTTCTTCCGCTCCGCTCCTTCTGCCTTGCGCTCGCATACCTAGTTCTCCCGTGCCTCTCCTTCGGATCCCTTGGTGTTTGTCAACTCAGACGATTCGGACTTGGATTCCAACACTCCCCCACAAGCACAAGCTAGGGCCATTCGGCTCCTCAGCTTCTGCAAGCAGGGGTGGGGCAATGCCTTTGTGAAGGTATCAGCAAGATTATCGTCTGTGGGGCAGTAGAGGATTTTGAAGGTGCCATCTCTGACGTGGGACCTAACGAAGTGGTATTGAAGATCGATGTGTTTGGTGCGTGACTGGAACTTTCTGTTTGATGCCAGTGCGATAGCAGCCTGATTGTCGCATAGGATGGGAATAGGGAGTGGGAGCGGCTCATAAAGCTCGGCAATGAGCAGCCGTAGGTACAGCAGCTCGTGTATGACACTGGTGAGTGCTATGTATTCTGCCTTGGCTGTGGACAATGCAATCAATGGTTGCTTACGTGCGCTCCAGGCTACCGGTCCCCCATTCAACAGGACGACATATCTGGACATCAAATGCCGGTGGGGCTGTGACACCCAGTCTGCATCGACAAACGCCTCTAGCCCTCCGTCCGTCAAACCCAAGGTCAGCTCAAACTCTGCTGTACCTTTCAGGTAGCGCAAGACACGCTTGGTAGCCTCCCAGTGGGGCCTACCCGGGTTTCGCATGAACTGCGAGAGGATCGCAACGGGGAACGCTATGTCAGGACGTGTACTTGTGGCCGCATACATCAACGAGCCAATGGCTCACTGATATGGCACGTCGCGCATGTCTTGCAGCTCTGCAGCTGTAGCGGGCCCCTGCTCCACAGATAAGGTAAGTGCTGGCTCCATTGGTGTCTGGGCACTCTTCGCATCTCCTAGGTAGAACCTCTTGACAACCGTCTCGACATACGCCTTCTGAGAGAGGCTTATGGTGCGTGCAACTCGGTCCCTCGTTACCTTCAGACCTAACAGCCAGCTTAATTCACCTAGGTCCGAGATTTTGAAGTGCTCGCGGAGCTGAGACTTGAAGCGTTGGATGTGGGAGATGTGATTAGCAGTAACGACCATGTCGTCGACTGAAATGGTGATGATGACGTGTTCCTTTGGGGTCCGTTTGAAGTAGACAGCTTGGTCGATCCTCGAATGGGTGAACCCTAACTTAGTGAACACACCTGCTAATTCTTCCGCCCACTCGAATCTGGCTTGCTTGAGTCCAGGTAAGCTCCTTTTCAGCTTCAACACCTTCCGCTCCTGAGCATCCTTCAGATACCCAGGTGGCGCCCTCATATAGATCTCCTCTTGGAGGCTAGCATAGAGGTAGGCACTCTTTATGTCAACTTGGTGAATCTCCCAGTCTTGCTGAGCAGCCATTGTCAAGACAGTTTGAATCATGCTCATGTTGGCCATGGCCACGAACGTATCAAAGTAGTCCACGCCGTACCGCTGCCTCTTGCCATTGGCTACGAGTCGAGCTCGGAGTTTGAGTTTCTCGCCGTCTGGTCTGCATTTGGTGGCAAGAACATAATGGCAGGGGATGATGTTGGCTCATCGAGGTGCATCTACTACCTCCCACGTGCCTAGCTTCTCCAGCTGACTAATTTCGTAGTCTATCGCCTCTTGCCATTCAACTGCATCTGGTCCATTCAAGGCCTGTTGCAGGGTAGGTTCTGGCTCTGCGGTTGCTAAGGCTAGCTGAAGGTGAGCTTCTTCGTCGAGGAGATCTAACTCTGACGCTTCCAACAGGGTTTCTATTGCCACTGAGGCACTCTCTCCTTCGTGGAGCCTTGCATAGTAGCCGGGAGGTTGCCTGATGCGTGTTGTTCGTGGCGCAGGGGGTGTGACAGGTCGCAGTGGAGTACTGGGTTGTGGTGGAGTTGAGGGTGCTTGGGGTGAGGTGGGCTGAACGATAGGTACATCATTGTTGCTGGTGCTGCCGTTTTCGCTCACAGTGGTTGGCTCCCCCTCGTTCAGGACATCCTCAGCCACCATGACCTCTGTAGGTGCAAAGGTGACATTCCTCTCCATGGAAATCCGCCTCTGGGACGCCCAGTAAACTCAATAACCCTTGCTTTCAGCATCTACACCCACAAATACGGCCTCCTCCGCCCTCGCCTCTAACTTTCCAGCACCCAGCACATGAACATAGACCGTGGCACTGAATTCATGCGCTTGCGCAAGGTTCGGCTTGGCTTTGTGAACGAGCTCGAATGGAGTGGTACCTGGTGTCGCCCTAGATGGTAGGCGATTTTTCAACCAGGTGGCATAGTTGACAGCTTCGGCCCACAGGGACTTGGGCAGGTCCTTTGCTAGGAGCATTGCTCTAGCATGCTCAACCAGTGTCCTATTGAGACGTTCAGCTACACCATTCTGCTGGGGTGAGTCGTGGACCGTTAACTGACACTCTATGCCTTGCTGATGCAGGTATTCATTGAACTCCATGCTCAGGTATTCTCCCCCACAATCGGAACGGACTTTACAGAGTCGAACTCCAGGGGACTGGCGGCTCAACCATGCCTCGTAAGCCTTGAATGCAGTGAGAGCCTCGCTCTTTAGCTTCAAGAAATGAAGCTTTGTCTGACGACTGAAGTCATCCGTAAAACTGATATAGTATAGGGCTCCTGCTATGCTCATTGTCTGGGCTGGGCCCCAGAGGTCGGTATGCACCAACTCCCCATAGCTAAGTGCATGGCTGGTCGCTTTGTCGGGGAATGGTTTCCGGGCTGATTTTGCCTTAACGCAGACTTCGCAGAACTCGGGCTTTGACGTGGTGTCTAGCTCGACACCTGTGATGAGACCCTTGTTGACTGCATCAAGGACTGCAGTCTGTGAGATGTGGCCAAGCACGCGATGGAGCTCGCTGACTGTAAGTTTTGCTTTTGTGAGGTGGGCTTGATGGCCCTGATGACGTCCAATGACACTATACAGGCCCTCCACTTGAGGGATTTCAGCAATGACACGTCTGTCAGGTCCCTTCGAAAGGATCTGGCACATGCGGCCTTCGAAAAGGACAGCGAGGCCAGCGGATGTGATTCGAGTGGTGGATATGAGTGTGAAGGCCATCTTAGGTGCGTAGAGCGCGTTTTTCAGCGTCACGTTTGTCCGTTCACTACCCAGTGGCAGGTCTATGTCCACGTCACCTCGTCCGATTGCATCAAGGGGTCGAGCCGTCAGCTGTGTGGATCTTTTGGGGTGGGATAGTGACAAAGTTAGAAAACTTTGAACGATCGGGGCAGAAATGAGATGTCGCTCCTGAGTCCATGATAGCACCTCTCTTTTCCACTGGTACGTTTAAGTCCTTTGCCACACTCGCTAAGTCTGATGTGACAAAAGCAAAATGTTCGGGGGGTTCAGACGACTCGGCTGCTGAATTAGCGGTCTGCTTCTGTCCCTTATCAGCTTTCTTCCGCTGCTGATTTGGTCCCTGCCCTTCCTTCCCTCCCCCTGGACGCCAACAATCCGTCTTATAGTGACCCTTTCGGTCACAATTGAAGCAGGTAATGTCAGAGTTCACTTTACTGGCTGCCACCCTTCTTATTGGGTTGGCGTTCGGTGAGCTGGTGATGCTTGTATTCTTCAGTAATGATGGTGACGAGCTCGTAGGAGGACAGTGGGGTCTTTGTGATCTTGGAGGCTGCATTAATGGACGACAGAAGAGGACGATAGGATTCGGGGAGTGAGCCGAGAATCATGGCATGGAAATCTGTATCGAGGATCCCCGCACCCATACCAGCAAGCATCTCGTGGAGCTGTAGCATCTCAGCAAAGTGAGCTTTCACATCCCCTCCCTCATCACATCTCGTCTCATGTAGGCGTCGCCGCAGATCTATCTGCACGAGCTCGGTCTTGTCTTCATGGATCTGGCAGATCTCTGCCCAGACCTCAGAGGCAGACTCGAGTTTCTGCACGCGCAGTAGCAGCTGGTCAGTTATCGTACTGAACACCTGCTGCTTTACCAGTGAGTTCTTTTGGTCGTACTCGTCAATTTTCTTATCGTGCTCCTCAATTTCCTTCTCGGTAGGATTCGAGCCGTCAGGTTTCACCGGTAATCCCATCTGTGTGTCAATGGCATAGGGTAACGGCTTGAGTGCACAACCATCCACATATTGCATCAAACCTCAGGCACTAATCGCGGTCAATGTTCTCTCCTTATAGGTAATCCAATTCGAGCCGTCCTCGGCAAGTTTTGGGACATTGAACAGCGCATATGTAGTGCTGGGGAGCGTAGTATCGACGGTCATGACAGGGCTCATAACCTCTGGAAATCAGAGGTCGAGCGTGAGCGAGAAAACTAGAAGGACAAGTACAATCTCAGTCTCTTGAAAGGAACTGTTTATTAACGGTGCGTCTACCTAGAAGGACAAGTACACTACTAACAGTTAGACTTGATAGATACAGGTGACGGTTCATACTTACATCTCAGTCTCTTGAAAGGAATTGAGATGTTTGGGCCCTTCAAGGGGCCCTTTTAAGGTGAGTCTCTCTACACTATAATCACATGGAACTCGAATGAAAATTTCCTAGTTTCGGCGCCAATGTCACTTTCTTCCGCTCTGCTCCTTCTGCCTTGTGCTCGCATACCTAGTTCTCCCGTGCCTCTCCTTCGGATCCCTCAGTGTTTGTCAACTCGGACGATTCGGACTCGGACTCCAACACTTAACACCTGTGGTTGCAAGTTGGGCAATTGTTTTCCTGTAGGTGAGTATCCTGCTCTCAGTTTTCATCGAAGATGCTCCATCAGGAAAAAGCCGAAATCGTCAGAGTCATAGAGGCAGCTATATAGCGCTACATAGGCGGTGTAGTACTATGTAGAGCTACAGGAGGCGCCGAGGCGGTAGTAGCAAGCTGTAGTCACTGTAGCGCAGTAGCAGTAGTAGTAGTTCTATTCACAACCAGCAGAAATACAAAATGTCTCAAGGTCAATAAAAGTATTCAAATAAAAATCATTTGCCATCTCATAAGCATTCGCACTTGTCCACCCAGGGTCAACAGATGGTCCCATCTTTGGAATAAGGTGACACGGACGAACAATTTCATCAATATATATCACGGCTGCATTCCAATGCAGCTGACGAGTCGAACATGACACTTGACGCAGGCCAGAGGAGGGATCTGGCTCCTGAAGCGGCGTGAACCACTCAATGTAAGCTAGCGCTTGAGAGGACGTCCCAACTTGAAACTGACGAGGCAGAGTGAATATAATACAAACTTGCGCAACTCACACACCTACAGTATCCATTTCAGTTGTGACATTTAGGCTTTGAATAGTAACAGTTGCTTACCTTTGAATGTCTGCAAATTCAACGTCCGAACACCATCACTTATCAGCGCCATATCGAATCTAGCGGGGGACCCAGGTTTCCGGCCAGGACCAGGCTGCACTTCAGGTGTCGCTCTAATGTGCCACTGCTTTGGTGAGTCACTGACACGTGGATCAGGCGGAGTAACAATGACGACTTGTCGATAAACATCGAGATGGTCATGTGGACCAGGGGCAATGTTATTGCGTGGCATGTGCTCGTGCAGGAAAGATTTGAGGGCCGGAAGAAACATGGTTGTGCCATGTGCGGTGATGAGGTGTTGAACAGACTGCCAAGGGTGTGCAGGAGTCTTGGCGAGAACACAGACCACATCAATAGGAAGAGTTGGACTTGAGTTTGTAGGGGCAGCGCTGCGTGACTCAGATTGCAACTCTTCAATCTCGGCATCTGAGTCTGATTCCAAGTCATCTCTGCGGTTGGGATCTGTGTGACTGGATGCTGTGGCTGACTGAGATTGTCCTGACAACCAATGAAGGTAAGAACTATGCAGGAACACGGCTTCCTGGTGTTGAAGCCATAAGGCCATTTGCTCTTCATAGTCGCGCTTGTTGCTGGCACGATAGGCGTCTTTGGCGAAATCGATGTGTAGTCGTTCTGGAAGCTCACTGTTGAAACCGTCGGTGGAACCAAATAGAGTGATTGACTTAATGAAGTGTGACATTTGATGAATTTTAGGAATATTGAAGTGTTTGTGAACTTCAAGCTCTTGCAGTATGTCCTTGTTGGCATGAAACACCGCAAGAGCACTCTCCAGACCATCAAGGGATTCAGCAGTATGCATTCAAAGCTGTGCATAATATGAAAAGTCTAGAATGGCTCGCACAACCACCAAGACTCGACTAGCAAATGAAATTAATTGTGTCAGTACAGACTTTGTTGCGCATGACCTAAAGCTTACCTTGGGACAGCACCAGCGAGCAGACCCACGAAAACATGTTGCATCTCTTTGTGCTCTGTACCCGTCCACTGTCTCACGGTAGAAATACCTTTCTTGAAGTGTCGAAGTCCAGGGTAATCTGGCATTGTTTTGAAGTGTGCGTCCACTTCATCTTCACTGACAATCTCAAGACACCATTGAACTAAGTGGTCTTTGAAGACACCTTTATGGACTTGGTGGAGGAGGTCAGGCGTGAAGGCAAGGAAGATATTGGCGTGAGGGAGATTAGTCCAGAATGGATTGTAGACGGCACATAGCCCATTGTCGTCAAATTGAATTGGATGCTGACCATTCTTCCGCTTCTCTAATATCTCTTTTGTCACCTCAGGGTCCCGCATCAGCAAATTCAGTGGATCGCCTTGTTCATCTGCAGCAACCAAACACTTCGGACACTGATTTTCTTTACAACACGCCACAAGACATTGCTCTGGAAAATTGGCTACATAAGCAGCAAGGATGGGGTAGACTTGATGGACCAACGAGTTGGCGCAGACCATCTCAACACCATTTTGACCTGCAGCAACAAGGGGTTGGAGGAGCAGGGACATACAATGGTGGAAAAGTCGGTAACCAGCAAGGGAGCACACATCAGAAGTAAAGCAATCAAGCTTTCCTGCAGGTAAGTATCCAATAAGGACCGTTGCTCGCACTGACATTTGCCGCCTCTTCTCTTTCACGATGTTGCCAATGGTTAGGTACACGGGCCATGCTGATTTATCCCCTCGGAATTGCAACAGACATGTTTTGTCTGATGCGAGAATAATCGGTGCAATTGTCGCACCTTTCAGCAACAGTTTCTGGACACCATAGGTCAGTACTTGTCATTTTCGCTTTTTTGGGGGTACTTACTTGCTTGTCACACCACCAGTCCGCCGTCCACATGTCATCAATTACTTGGTGAAGTCCTGCGGGGTCCTTGTATGCTCGCGCAGGTGCGTACACCATGTGATCGCGGAACAATGGATTTCCAATGAGCTCTTTGACACACTCCACAGGATCGTGCACCCAAAGTTCAACGTCTTCATGCAACATCTGGCCCTTTTCATCTGTTTTATTTCCCTGGACCTTAGCCTTTTTGCAACTCCAGGCTGCTCTGTGTGGAAGCTCGTCAACTTTTTGGAGGAAAGATTGGTTATTGTGAAATGAAGGTTTCGTTCAGTTTTGTGTCTATTGCTATGGTTAGTACGAGTTCCTCAATTTTCAACGCTAAGCTTACTATAGGTAATTTTAGAAAATCGTCTGTTTGAGTCTGGCCGAGGCTTTTAACAAGCCATTCGGCGAGTCCCCATTCCTCCCTTGTGACCTGAAGTTAATTGCCTTGCAGACACAACAGACATAAATTGGTACGTACCCATCATAAAAGGGAGCCCATTGGTCCTCACCCATACCCTCCTTATACTGCTGAAACCTTTCAAAGCCAGTTTGTCCTTTGCGCAGTGTTTGGCCAGCGCCAGCACATTGTTCAAAATATTGTGTGTGGTCCTCATCTTCAACCTCCTCAATGGTTACCCACTGATGTTTTGGCGCTGCTGGGTTCTCTGCATTGGGGTTGGAAGACTCAGAGCGTGAGCAGCGATGGGGGGAATATAAGTCAGCGTGAGAGTTGGTGTTGGTATCAGCTTGGTTGTCATTTTGCTTTTCAACCAGCAGCTCCCATTGCCTTCTACAGTCAGGGCGTCCTGTGATATGTTTCTTGACACCTCCCAATGTGGGCATCTCCTTGGCACAGAATCCGCAGTGAGGCATAGTGAGTGTTTCAGAGGTTGCTTTCTAACTTCGTAACATTTTTTTGATGGTTTTTTTTAAAGGCAGGCCCTGCTGGCACACAGGTAAAGAATCCACAGTGAGGTATGGTCCTGTCAAGGTGGATTCAATGGACGACATTGAGGTCGTGCGACTCAAGAACAGCAAAGATTGCTCAGTCAACGGTGCCGAGGATCCAATGGACGACATCGAGGTCGTGCGACTCGAGAACAGTGAAGATTGCTCAGTCGATGGTGCTGAGGATTCAATGGATGATATCGAGGTTGTGCAACTTGAGAACAGCCCTGCCCTGGTTACTGCGCCACACTACACTAGTCTAGATATATTATCTTGCAGCTGCCACTTTACCATTCTTCTTGAGTGGTGCTGCGCTCTTGTGAGTCCATACCAGCATGATAATGTTACCGGCATGATAATGTTTGGCAGACAGGCCATAGTCGTTTCACAGTTGCTCTTTGCCATTCTTCTTGAGTGGTGCTGCGCTCCTGTGAGTCCATATGC